>JARHVA010005846.1:772500-1047500 GCA_037957365.1 Torreya grandis
CCATTAGAGCTTGATCAATAATATATGTAGTAATATAGGCAAGATGGTCAAGGATAAATCTCTATCACTATTAAAGTTTAGACATGATCTCTAGTCAATAATTTAGAACCTATCGACCCTATTGTAGGATTACTCCATTGATGTGTTAATTATTCATTCAAATTAAATATCCTTGTGGGTATTAGCTTCTCACATCTCACATGGATTAGAGGAAAAATAGGTACTTTTGGGCCTAATACAAAGATCAAACAAGACTATATGTCTCTTAGACTTTCATAGATATTGTGAATATGTGAAAACTAATAGATTGGGTCAATTTTTGATTTATGGTAGACCTATGTTCAAGTAGGAGTAAATACAGACATAAATGTGATTATGGGGAAGTGTCTCATCTTTTGATATGGTCGTATTTTTTATAAATAGGTACCTATGGCTATCTAAAGTAGATGTGGCATGAATCTATCAATTCTAAGATATCAAGAATTTTTCCTTATCCATAGATCAAGTATAAAGGGGTGTAGAATCCTAAGAAGGAAACTTAGTCATTAGATAAGGACAATGGAGCATTCAATTATTTTATAAAACCTTTAAAGTTTGTTCTTATTACATAGGATCATAACTCAACATCCTCAAGTTGGTGCTAATCCATTGTGAGTGGTTGGACCTTATTCAATGTTTTTTACTTGCATAGCTCCCTCTCTCTCCTTTTTTCTATAAATATAAGCTCTTAAGCATTAAAATCATGTGAATCCCTCTCTTAGGCATGACTAGACTTAACTAAGATCGATATTTTTAACCTCTTGAAATTAATAAAGGATTTTTTTCAAATTTTATCATATTATTCTAGTGTGTTTATGTTAGATTGATTTGCATATGTGGTAGAAGTTTCTCCTTTGTCAAGTCCTGATCTCACCTAGCTAGTAATGTATCTTATTATGCAAGTCATATTTAGTGTTTAATATCACTTGATTAAAGATTTAAAGTGGATAAATTGACTACTTAATTTCCTTGAATAAGGTTTTTCCATCACTTTCCTTAGGTTTTGATTACTTGGTGAACCT
Source organism: Torreya grandis (assembly GCA_037957365.1). Classification (NCBI taxonomy): domain Eukaryota; kingdom Viridiplantae; phylum Streptophyta; class Pinopsida; order Cupressales; family Taxaceae; genus Torreya; species Torreya grandis. The sequence goes on from JARHVA010005846.1 coordinate 773,562, forward strand.
CTACATGAAATATTGATGCATAACAAACATTTGGAGTTGTAGATCCAATCTTTTTGCTTATCTCATTAGTGTTTTTTTAAGTTTAAAAAGAATGGATGAACCATCAATTTAGGTGCATCACCAAAATTATATTATATTTCCATTTTAGCTATCTTTCTCTCCCATTTTCTACAACAATTAGTAGGTTTTAGTGGAAATAAGTTAAGTGATACATTAGAGGAGCTAGCCTCATTGAAAATACTAGAGGTCTAACCCAAGATTAGGTGACCCATAGCCTAAGGTCATTCCCATGTTGGACTCTATTTTAACAAGAGTAACTAAACAACACTTTACTTAGTTAGGGTGAAATATAGGACACAATAGTTTTGGTAAACCTAATGGGATGCATTGGAGCTAGTCTTGGTGAAATTGTAGTTGCAGCAGTGTTCTTCATGAAGAATTTGGTGATTCCAAGCTCAAGCAACTTTTTAAATAAGTCTACGAAGTTTCTAAGTATCTCTTATTTTCATGGATATGTATGAAGAATATCCTTATATAATACATTTTTATCAACCCTATCATGGATCATACTAGCTTGGTCATGATCCATATGAGCCTTGTTATGAACCTAAGTAGCCTTTCTAGGAGTTTTATCAAATCTAGAATGAGCCTTATAAAGTTTACCATGATCCTTATTATCAAGAGCATGACTCTTACCTTCCTTATAAAGCATATCAATATCATGTCCAAATTTAACCTTCCCCATGTGGCTATGATGTTGCACATGAGCAACCTTATCTCCAAGAGAGAATGGATGAAATATAACTCAAAGTACTAGCACATGCACGAAATGTTTGTTCAAATTTTTAGTATGAATAAGTTAATGGGATGTATCTAAATGTATCCAAAGATCTAGAGGAGAGGAATGAGTTTTGAAATCTTGTATTTGAGAAGATGGAGGATTAGGAGAGGTAGAAAGGTGAGTTGAACTAGTCAGCTCAAGAACTCTCTTGTATTCCCTACCATTATTCTTATGTTCCTCATTCTCATGAAGTGATTAATCATACTCAATTTGAGCCAAGGGAAATGCCTAGTTTGAGTCAAGAGAAGACTCATATGCCTATTCAAGAATATATTCAAGAGACTAAGCCTTCTTGTAGTCCCATTTCTTCCTTGCTCATCCCTCAAACTCAAGCTATCTATGAGGAAAAAGAGGTTTCAAATTTTGATGAGGTGATAGCCAAGTGGAAGGAACAAAATGTATAGGTCTTTAAATTTTTCTCCTTCCCTCCTCTTAAAAATTCCCAAAATGATTCCATTACCCTCAAGATTCCAAAGTATGATCATGATCAATCTTTCATGCTTCATATTCCCTCTCAAACTAGATAATTTCATCACCCTCCCACCATATCCCTTCTTCAAGAGGAGCCTATTCTATCAGAGATAGAGAAAAAGATTACAGTTTCAAGTCAAGTTCTTATAGAATGTGAAGAAGATGATTCAAGTGTGTATGATGAAGACATCCTCATTGATACTTCAATTGAAGTACAAGTCAAAAAGGAGGTTATAACTGGTCTTTAATAAGTTAACTTAGGTATAAAGGAGAAGGTTAGTCTTGTTGTGGAATAAATCCATGAGGAATTGGTACTAGTTGAAGTCATGATTGAATTTGAGATGTATCCACTTGAGAAAGATGAAGATACCTTTCAAACTGATCTTATCTAGGTTAATCATAGTGAATAACAAAAAGATGATTGGTATTTATACTTTGAATCTCTATAAGATATTGAGGATCTTTGTAGGGATATGTCACCCATCAAATAGAATGTTATTGATAAGTTTTTATTAAGAGTCCCCTATTCAAGAAAATGATGTAGATTAGGTTGACTATTCAAAACTTGTTAAAGATCTTGATAAACTTATATAAATTGATAAGAAGGATGAGGTTACTCAAGGACAATGCATAGATGAAAGATCACTTGATAATGTTGTAGATGATAAGAAGTATGAAAAGGATCTTGAAGAGCAAGACGAGTTTATCTTTTTTGGTGACTAGTTTAATACTGGTGACTCATTTAAGGAGATGTTTAGAGAGGTGGTAGGCAAGCAGATTGCCTCATAAAAGGTCATGTTCAATAAAAATCCTACTTTAGAACTTGTACCATCTCTTGTAATAAGTGAGTTCATGAATTTCCATTTTGACTTGGGTGGATCATGCTTTGTCATGGTTAGCTAGATTAGTTTACTTCTATTTTATCCCAAATAAGTGATTTTTTACACATTTGATTTTTTAGTTAGCTTTCTTGCTTTGCATTCTTCCTTCCTTATTTTAGTAGAATATATTATCATTTTTAGTCAAGGAGGTTTCTTGTAGTCATTTGTTATGAGTCCAAACATCATGTAAATAGTCTGGTGTTCAATCATAATAGGCATGTTTCCCAGTTGAGTCACCAAATATGTTGACCAAATTTGGCCCACATGATAATATGTTACATATAAATGATCTAGACAACTGAATAGATGTTTTAGATGGAATGCATGCTCTAAGGGTGGAAAGAAGAACTTTAACAAAGCTTAGAGTGTAACTTGTTAATTTTGAGAAGCAAGTCTCAAGAAAATGAAGGATCCAAGTAGGTCTCATGTTGTTGATAGAATTAAAGAGCATGGAAAAGTATACTAAGGCCTTAGAAATTCATTCAATCCTTGGAAATTCAAAAAATAATTCAAGAACAAATCTACAGAGATCAAACTATCATCAAGATGTCATACAGAAATAAACAAGTTAGTTAAGTTATGCATTTTATAAGTTTGCTTAGAAAACATCTCATGGTGAAAGGATCACATATAATCAATATTTTGTATTCCATGACCATCTCTTACAAATTTGGTTCCTTCATGTTTCTCTATCTCAATATCCAAGCCTTCATAATTAACCTAGTAGATGAAAATGATTATGCAGACAACAAAGTAAAGATCAAAAATTAACCATTTGATGTTCAAAGTTTGATAGTTAAATGAATGCCATTGACAATCACGTGGATGTCAAATGATGGGAACATAGATGTAAAAATAAATATCCTAGATTTTCCATTGGGATTCAAATATTTATAGTCACATGGATGTCAATGACGGTCAAGTAGATGTTAAATTATGGACACGTAAATGTCAATTTAAAGCCACGGTAGATAGTTATTTGGATTCAAATACTCTGAATAATAACATTTGGCATCCATTCATACATATAGATCTAATGGTGTGAGATAAGTCAAAATGTTAGCATGAATGAAAAGATGGTAAGTGGTAGAATCTTAGGTGTCCTATCATATATCCAATGATGAGCATTAGTTGATAGATATTAGTGGTCCTAGGTAGACCTATAATACACATTCATTTATACATCTAGATCTAACAATGTGAGTTAAAGTTAAAGAGTTAGAGGATATAGATCAAAGGCTTGTATTCATTCATACATATAAATCTAATGGTACAATTTAAATTCAAGGAGTCAACATATCTTGGGGACCAATAAGGAGAAGATAGTTTGGCACAAATTGATAGGTTTGAGTTGGCAATTGATAACCAATAAACAAAGGGTAAATCCAAAAGCTTCTAGTGGAGGTTGATGAACCAATTGTTGACCCTAGAAAATGAAGTTTTTAAAGAGCCATGTCGATATTAGATCTTGATCCAAAATTAGATGTAGTCATATAAGAAATATGGTCAAGGATAAAGCTCTATCAGTATTAAATTTTAGACATGACCTCTGGTCAATAATTTAGAACTTGTCAACCCTATTTTAGGATTATTCCATTGATATGTTCATTATTAATCTAGATTGAATATCCTCATATGAAATATATTCTTATCTCTCACATGATTTAAATTCAAAATAGGTATTTTATACCTAATACAAAGATTAAGTAAGACTAAATGTCTCTCAGACTTTCAAGGATATTGTGACTATGTGAAAAATGATAAACTAGGTTAGTTTTTGATCTATGGTGGACCTATGTTCAATATGGATCAAATACAAACATAAATATGATTATGGGGAAGTGTATCATCTTTTGATATGGTCATATTTTTGATAAATAGGTACCTATGGCCACCTAAAGTAGATGTGGCATGAATCTGTCAATTTCAAGATATGAAGAATTTATCCTCATCAACAAATCAAGTAGAAAGTGGTGTAGAGTCCAAAGAAGGAGACCTGGTGGTTGTATAATGACAATGGAGAGTTCAATTATTTTACAAAGCCTAAAAAAAAATTTCTTCTTTCATAATATCATGACTCAACATCCTCAAGTTGGTATTAATCCATTGAGAGTGATTGGACCTCATTTAATGTTTTTTACTTACAAAAATCCATCTCTCTCTCTCCTTCCTTTTTTTTTATAAATATAGGATCCTAAGCCTTTAAATCATGTGAATCCCTCCCTTATCCATGACTAGACTCTACCAATATTGATATGTGTAGCCTCTTTAAATCAATAAAATATTTTTTAAAGATTTTATCATATTAGTCTAATGTGTTTATGTCAAATTTATTTGCATATGTGGTAGAAGATTCTCCCTTGTAAAGTTCTAATCTAACTTAACTAGTAGTTTATCTTGTTGTGAAGGTCATTTTTAGTGTTTAATGTCACTTTATTAAAGAAATCAAGTGGATACATTTACTAGTTAAGTATCTTGAATCAAGCATGTAGAGTAAATTTTTAATCTACGTTGCATTCAAATTTTTAGTTGAGCACTGCAGTTTTGGTTCCTGCATACCTTGGTCATAGCGGCAGAGTTAGAGCAAATCATGGGTACATTTTCTATCTATGTATCAAAGTGCAGTAGAGTTTGCCAAGTGTCACTATCCTAGCGTGGGTTCTCTTTCTCCTCTTTTTGTTTCTTTCATTTCATTTTGCCTAAATGTTGAATTCGAGTGGAAGCCACCAAGTGTTGCTTTCTGAAACATGGAGCCAGCCAACTGACATCATCTGAGGCACTTTTCATAACTTTTAGGAGGGCCACAAAATGTGCCATGTATCAAATAGTAGCTAAGCAAAAGCTTCCATGTGTCAGCATCTGTGTCTCATATTGGTACCCACATTTCATCTTCTTCGACAAAGGTTTTCAAAAGCTAAGTAGTAGGAAGCAGGAAAAAGTGCCAGGTGGTAGTCATGAAAGGCCCTAGACTACCCTTTTTAGAGGAAAGTGGAAATCACCACGTGTTAGCATCTGAGAGATAGTTGGTTCAATGCTTGGGTTCAATGCTTTGGTTCAACATTTTGGTTCAATACCTCAGTTAAAGTGTAAATGGTGTGCAGTGTTGAACCATTGAACCCCTGAACCAATTTCGGTTCAACAGGTAGTTTAAGGGAGTGTCCCAAAATTCAAAGGGGTAAAGCCCCTTTTGAAAGGTAGTAGGGCATTTGTTTCATTTTGTTTAAGTGTTGAAAATGAGTGGAGGCCACCAAGTGTCACTTTTCGAGCCCCTTTCTACTCCATTCCTGAAAGAAGTAGAAGATGCCACGTATCTTCCCAAGAATAGCGGAGGTCACCACGTGTCAACTTTTGAGAGATCATCTTTAAGCTTCATTTCTAAATAAAGATTGTGGTGGGTCTTAGGTGTTATTTCAAAGGTCTATGGAAGCTGCCAAGTGTCACCATCTGCAGGAGCCTAATATGTGCCCTAAATAATTCTATAGCATAGCTAAAGGGAAGTAGAGAGAGCTACATGTCTTCAATAAATTAGGTGAAAAATGCCAAGTGACATTCTCTGGTGCCTTCTTTGTGACAAGGAGAATTTCAATAAATTGACTAAGTGTCCTCTTCCATTTCAACAGAATATAGTGTTCTATGTATCTATTGCCACAAAGTGAAATAGAGGGAAACTCGACGGGAGTTATTTCTAGTAGATGGAGTATTTCACTGGGTAGATTTTTAGGGCCTACAAACATTAAAAGGGCCATCTATTTATCCCTTATAAATGAAGGAGAATGGACAATTGCATATCTAAGTAGGTGATGGAATGAGGAAATTTAGGTGTGAGAGGAGGTACTAGTCATGAACCTACACGTCGCAGTCAGAGCAGCCACTCTGCCCCAACATGGCCCTTCCTGATAAGACCAGGATACTTCCAAGGCATTGAAAGTGCCACCTATTTGTCCCTTGTAAGTTAAGGGTAGAGTAGAAATACACAGGAAAGGAGTCGATGAAAGGATACATATGAGGCTATAAAAGGAGGGAGATACTCCAAAAAAGGGGGGGCTTTCTATAGTTTTTAGACTGGCTAGAGTTTTTGACCAAGTAGTATCATTTGATTTTGTCTCATTTTCTTGAGTTCTAAAGTTGATGTAACTGTGCATGTTTTGTGCCTTTTATGTGGCTGAATGAATTAAGAAGATTAAACTCTATGCCTTTCTTCATATTATCTATGTCATTTGCAAAAGTAGTCTATATTGTAGATTTTCTAGAGTTGTGATTGGGAATGTCATTTACTTTTTTCTCATTTTCTTGAGTTGGAAGGTTTACATAACTATACATTTTTTTGTACCTCTTATGTGATCTGAAAATTCAATTAAGAAGATTGAATCCTATGCCTTTGTTGACATTTTTAGTATCTCAACAAAAGAAGTCTTTGTTGTGAGCCTCTATTTCTATTGTTTCAATATTTTACATTGATCATGCACTTGTTTGCTCTTAAATGTGAATGAATCCTACATATAGTCTCACTGTGCTCAAGTTAGGATTAGGATTACACTTAGGTGCATCGCCATAGTTAGGTTTCATTTCTTGCATTTGTGTTTCTATTTAATTTCCTATCCCTTTTCCCCTAACACTTGATACAAAAGAAGAGACCAACTTCTCTAAAATCTGGAGGTTGTTTCAAGCCACAATATCCCACAGCTTGAAACTTCTCATTGTTGTTTATTAGAATCAAGTGCAATTTTAAGCCATCAATAGTTTTTGGCACACCTGGTTGGACTAGTCTTGAAGATTCTTTCAAGACTATATGAACCAGAGAGCTACGAGGAGTTGAAGCCATGGACCAGTCACCAAATCACAATCTGATACAAATTTAGGTATTCTTTTGCCACCTCTAGTAATTATTCCAAGAAGAAGAGCTAACCAGTTTGTACCAATACCAAACATGGGAGCCCCTATACCCCTAAGAAATTATGTAAGCTGGAACACTGGTAGCCCCTTAATCCTCCCAACACCACCAGCTATTTGGGATCCTATCCTAGTAAATGCACTAAAATCTTTGCCCAAGTTTAGTGGATAGGACTCTAAAACACCTATAGAACATCTTCAAGATGTATCAGATTTCTGTGCCATACATGTTGTCACATAGAAAAATGTGGCCATAAGGTTATTAGCAGCTTCATTCAAAGGGAAGGATTTAGAGTGGTATCAGTCTTTGACCCCAAATACCATCTCTACATGGGACTAGCATGGAGATCTATTCCTTGAAAGATTTACAGAGAAGGGTGATAAGTCTTCTTTGTTACAATAGTTAATCACCATTCAAAGGGGACGACAGGAGGACATGACTAACTTCAACACCAGATTCTAGAAAACTTGGGACAAAATCCTTGCTATAGCCAAACCACCACCAATTATGGCCATAGTATTCTATCTCAAGGCTTTAAATTTAGATATATCTGTTATGATTCAGTCACTAGGAGGACACACTTTGCCAGCGGCTTATGACTATGTGGTCAGAGCCAAGAATCATTTATTAGATGCTAGAAAGTTACATCCAAGGCCTCCCATGCCTATGTTCCATAAAATTTCCTTGCCCTTACCTCAAGAAGTTCCTAAAGTTGTAAGCCCACCTGTGTCTATGTACACTTACTCTCAATCATCTGTGAAAGAACTTGTCCCTACTCAGTCATCTGAGATGGATGATATCAAGAATATCTTGAGGACATTTTCCAATGAGTTGATTAATATCAAGAGGTAAAAAAATACTTTCCCTAAGCTACCTTATTAGGGCTATCAAGGAAATAGGTTTTTATCCCAACCAAACCAATATCAAGGTCTTCCAAAACAAACTAACCATCAGCCAACAAATCAATTAGTTGCAGTTCCCACACCCTCATAGACCATTCCTCCCAACTCAAATAGGGAGATGGTTCTAGGTCAGAATAACTATGTGGATGATACTAATGCTTGGTGTTTCCCTTGAAATGATGCTCATACACCCAAAGATTGCCCTAGGGGTAATCTACAACAAAGGGTGGCTGAGCAGAGAAGAATGGATGGCTAGTTTTCCAGTACTAGTAACAATTAAGCCTATCAATCTCCTAGTATGCAAAATTCAATTCTAGTGGCTCAAATGCAAGGAATGTCCTTGCAACAAGAAGAAGAAATATCCCCAAAACATGCTTTGTTCTCATGGGTTGAGGATGAAGAAGTAGTTTTCTTGAATGAAGCATCTACCTCCCAAAGGCCAGTGGTGTAATCTGATTATTACACTAGATCAAAGAGGAGAATGGTGGAATAGCCCGAGAGTGTAAGTGGTCAAGTCAATAATCCTCCATCTGAAGGGCACATGAATGCTACTGTTAGACAAGGAGTACCTCAGCTGATGCAAGATTAGGGGATTCCTACCCAGATTTAAGAAAAAATAAGGTATGCTTATGTCCAAAAGACTCAGTCTTTGAGACCAATCAATGTGGTGGATCAATTAAAGAAGACTCCAGCACAAGTGTCAATATGGGATATTTTGGCTATTCTTGAATAGAAGACACTATTGCAAGAAGATCTGTAAAGACAAGTAGTGCCCAAAGGTTATGTTACCAAAGAAGGACATGTTAGAAAAGAAAGGCTCAAAGATATAGTTCCTCATTAGACAACAGCCTTTGTAAATGATGCAGCACAAGTAAGTAAATCCAAGCCAGAGCCTTTCTATTTGACTCTAATAGTTTGAAAGAAACTCCTACATAATGTATTGATAGATTTAGGAGCTAATACATCTATGATGACCAAGCAAATAGCTGATGCTTTGAAAATAAAATATGAACCCCTTGCAAAAGGAGTTATGCAGCTAGATGGCAAAACAATGCAAACCATAGGGAGAATTAAACAATTCCCCTTGTAGTTATACACATGTCCCAACATAATTGTCAACCAAGATATAGTTGTCATAGATATACCTCCTATTTTTGGTTTATGTTTATCTAGAGACTTTACAACAAAAATAGGAGGGTATATGTATCTTGACTGGTCTCACCTCATCTTGAAAAACAGATATGGTTCAAAGATGGAAATTCTATCTAAACCAGTGTCCAAAGACCATATCACCAACAAACCAACAACAAGATTAGAAGCAGATCATGCAATGTTAAATAAAGAAGAAAGGATTCTTGTTGAAGAGCTAGGTGACTAGACTGAGCATGATCAAGAAGAATAAAATAGCTAGTTGTTGGCTATGATGCATAGTGACCCATATGGGAACTATGACTATATTAGTTTGGGCACGTAAATAATTTTTGATGAGGACTAGGCAATCCCAAATGTTATAAGGAAAGAGGCACCTACTACTCAAGATTCAGAAGTCTAGACTTTGAATTTTGATGGGGCTAGAAGTAAACATGGTGCTGTTGCAAGAATTTGTCTTACTGCTCCAAATGGTGATAAAATTTTAAGGGCTATCCAATTCCAATTTGATTACACTAATAATGACACTAAGTATAAATATTTAGTACATGGGATCTTGTTAGCTAAGAAAAAGGGAATAAAGAACCTAAAAGTAAAAGGAGATTCAGAATTAGTAGTAAAGCAAATATGGGAAAAGGCAGTAGCCAAGAATGTGAGAATGAGATCTTATAGGCATAGGATTTGGGATTTGATAGAAGATTTTGAAGCTTTCAATATTAGGATAATCCCTAGAAGTCAAAACTCTGAGGCTAATAGGATGGCTTAGATTGGTTCATAGTTTAACCTAGCAACTAGCCTATTGCTTAACAATGAGTCAGTAAAAGTTATAGTGAGGCTGACCATCCCAAACAATGATGAAAATTGGCAAGTATTTGAAAATGATGCTTAGCTAGTCTCTTTCTTACAACAATCAGATGAGTTTGTTGATCAGTTGCAAACCAAAATCAAAGAGGCATATGGTGATCAAATTATACAATTGAGGACTAATAAGCTCCCCAAGGGATTGATCACCTTAGAAAACTTGTTTGACCCAGAGGATGTAAGCCTGGAAAAGAAAAGTTTCTAAGTAGATAAAGTAGACTATTCTGAAGTAAAGGTGAGTGAAGGGAAAAGGCTAAAAGTTGGGAATTCTACAACTAAAGAAGAGAAGAAAGGACTAATCGAGTTATGTCAGAGATATGACAGAGTCATAGCTTGGAGCTATGAAGATCTTCATGGATGAGACATTATCCAACACACAATAGAATTGACTAAAGGATCCAAGCCCATCAGATAGAATTAGAGGCCAGTAAATCCAAGGATCGAGCCTCTAATGGTAGATGAGTTGAAAAAACTTTTAGATTCCAAAATAATATTTCCAATCAAGCACTCAACCTGGGTATCAAATCTAGTCCAAGTTAGGAAAAAGAATGGAGATGTAAAATTGTGTGTAGATTTCGGAGATCTAAATAGAGTATCTCTAAAAGACCACTATCCCTTGCCCTCCATGGAAAAAATTATATAAATTGTGGCTAGATTAAAGAGGTTTTCTTTACTTGATGGCTTCTCTAGATACAATCAGATTTGGCTAGCTGAGGAAGACTAGTACAAAACCTCTTTCACTACCAAATGGGGAACATTTGCCTATGCAAAGATGTCATTTAGCTTATCAAATGCAGGAACCACCTTTCAAAGAGCTATGGATATAGCCTTTGGGGAGCTTATAAATAAGATTATCTTGGTTTATCTAGATGACCTCACTATTTTTTCAAAAAATTCCGATGATCATTTTGATCATTTAGAATCTGTCTTCAAGAAATGTCAAGATTTTGGGATATCATTGAATCCAAAGAAATGCATCTTTGTTGTACCTCAGGGAAAACTATTTGGACATGTAGTATCTAAAAAAGGAGTTTCTATAGATCCGAAGAGGATCGTAGCTATAATGAACCTACCCCTTCAAGTAAATAAAAAGGTAGTCCAGTCCTTTTTAGGGAAGATTAATTTTGTCAATAAATTCATATCTAATTTTGTAGGCTTGGTTAGACCAATGACACTCTTGCTAAAAAAGGACCTGGTATTCAAGTAGACTATAGAAGGAAGGCAAGCCTTTGAAGAGGTTAAAAGGGCTATCTCAGTAGCCCCAATGCTTAAAAACCCAAATTTTTTCAAGCCCTTCCTAATGTATGTCTATAGAGGAGAGTCAAGTATTGCTGCCATCTTGACTCAAAAGAATGACAGGCTAGAGGGGGAACACCCAATAGCGTTTTTCTCAAGAACTCTCAGATATTATGAGACTAGGTACAATTTTATGGAAAGACAAGCCTATGCCATGGTAAAAGCCCTAAATAAATTTAGGCATATGATATCAGGGAACAAAATTATGATACTTGTCGCTCCCCCAAGTGTCAAGGAATACATCATGGAGGGGGAAATTACTGAGAAAAGAGCAAATTGGATCACTAAGATCCTTGAATATGATGTAGAGGTCATACCCACCAAGCTAGTCAGAGGCAGGGGTCTATGCCAATATATAACCCAAGAGCTTGAAAAGATGTTACCTGAGGAAGAAGATTCAAAAGGAGAGATGGAGATGGTGCTAAAATTACAAGAGGTTGATCAGGAATCCTAGGTCACAAGCAGGATTCAATTTATGAAAAATGGGATTTATCTGAGAGAACTCCCTCAAAATAAGAGGATATATTATAAGATACAGGGAATTCATTTTGTTTTAATTGAACAAGTCCTTTTCAAAAGAAATTTTGATGGAAAATTGTTAAGATGTGTAGAAAATGCTGAAGCTAAGAGAATACTACACAAAATGCATCATGGAATATCAGGGGGGCATTTTTTTGCAAATACCATAGCCATAAAGATAAGTGAGGTAGGATATTTTTGGCCTACTTTATTTGTAGATTGTTATCAACTGGTTATAAAATGTCAATCCTACCAATATTATATGGGTATGAGGAAGAATGCAACTGTGCCCCTTAGTATTATAATTGTGGATGAACCTTTTGCTCAATGGGATCTTGACTTCATCAGAATGATAAACCTAGTGTCTAGTATGGGCCACAAACGGATATGAAGTGCCACAGAATATTTTACCAGATGGACTGAGGTAGTCCCACTTAAAGAAGAAATAGAGAATGTGATCTTAGATTTTTTAGGAATTATCACTACTCGCTTTGGGGCTCCTCACACCATAATTTCAGATAATGCTAAAGCATTCTTGGGGTCTAAAGTATCTGACTTTGCCTTGAGACATGGAATATATTTGAAAAAATCATCTAACTATTATCCTCAAGGTAATGGTCTAGCAGAATCAACCAATAAGAACCTGATAAGACTCATCAAAAGAGTAGGGTCTAATCATCACAAAGAGTGGCATAAATTTCTTAATCTAGCATTATCGGCTGATTGAATCATGTCTAAGTAGGTGATCAAAATGTCCCCATATGAATTGGTATATGGAAAGTCTATTGTGATTCCCTTAAGCTTGGAAATCCCTACTCTCCAGCTGATCAAACATATTGAAATTGAAGAAATGACCCCATGTAGGTCAGACTCGTAGAACTTTTGGAAGTTTAGGAAAAGAGGGATATATCCCATGATTCAGTGATTAAGCATCAGGGAATGGTTAAGAACTATTTTGATAAAAGGAATTCAAATCATAATTTTGAAGTAGGCTCAATCATTTTGAAATGGTATGTAAGGGCCACCAAGATAGGTTAGCATACCAAATTCAAAGCGTTATAGACTGGCCTATATAAAATTCACACGTGCAAGCAGAAGAATTCATTCGAGCTAGAGTCAATGGAAGGAGAACCTAAAAAGATTCCTATAAATAGAATCTATTTGAAGCATTTTAATTAATTTAGGTCTCTAATGTATTATATTTAAAAAGTTTTCCTTTCTAACATTTTTTTCATTGTTCTCGCATTTTTATTTTTAAATAAGTTTCTTAAACACATGTCGACGACTCCTTTGAAGCTGTAAATTTTCACAATTTTGATCTAATGGGAGGTGGAATTTTCTTTTTAAGTTTGCTCAAAAGTCTTGAGGGTCACCAGTAACTATAGAGTAAATTCTTACTCTATGTTGCATTAAAATTTTTAGTCGAGCATTGTAGTTTTGGTTCCCACATACCTTGGTCATAGTGGCAAAGTTAGAGCAACACACAAGTTCATTTTCTAAGTATTGAAGTGCAGCAGAGGCTACTAAGTGTCACTATCCTAGTGTGGGTTCTCTTTCTCCTCTTTTTTTTTCTTTCATTTCATTTTGCCTAAATGTTTAATTCGAGAAGAAGCCACCAAGTGTCACTTTCTGAAACATAGATCCAACCAACTAGCATCATCTGAGGCACCTTTCATAACTTTCAAGAGGGCCATGAAATGTTCCACATATCAAATAGTGGCTAAGTAGAAGCTTCCACATGTCAACATCTATGTCTCATATTGGTACCTATGTTTCATCTTTTTTGGTAAAGGTTTTCAAAATCTAAGTAGCAGGTTGCAGCGAAAAGCACCAGGTGGCAGTCATAGAAGGCCTTGGAGTACCATTTTTAGAGGAAAGTGGAAGTCACCACATGTTGACATCTGAGAGACAATTAGTTCAACACATGGGTTTAATTCTTTGGTTCATCATTTTGGTTTAGTACCTTGGTTAAAGTGTAAATGGTGCGCAGTGTTGAACCATTGAACCGTTGAACCCTTGAACCAATTTCAGTTTAACGGGTGGTTTAAGGGAGTGTCCCAAAAATCAAAGGGGTCAGGACCCTTTTGGAAGGTAGTAGGGCATTTGTTTCATTTTGTTTAAGTGCTGAAAATGAGTAGAGGCCACCAAGTGTCACTTTTCAAGCCCCTTTCTACTCCATTCCCAAAAGGAGTGGAAGATGCCACGTATCTTCCCAAGAACAGTGGAGGCCACCACATGTCAACTTTTGAGAGATCATCTTCAAGCTTCATTGCCAAATAAAAATTGTTGTGGGTATTAAGTGTTATTTCAAAGGTCTGCAGAAGCTTCTAAGTGTCACCATCCATAGGAGCCTAATATGTGCCCCAAATAATTCTACAACATAGCTAAAGGGAAGCGGAGAGAGCCACATGTCTTCGATAAATCAAGAAAAAAATGCTAAGTGTCATTCTCCAGTGCCTTTTAAGTGACAAGGAGAATTTTAATAAATTGACTAAGTGTCATCTTCCATTTCAATAGAATAGAGTGTTTCGTGTATCTGTTGCTGCAAAGCAAAATAGAGGGAAACTCAGTGGGAGTTATTTCTGGTAGATGGAGCAGTTCACTGGGTAGATTTTTGGGGCTTGCAAACATTAAAAGGGCCATCTATTTGTCCCTTGTAAAGGAAGGAGAATGGACAATTACATGGCTAAGAAAGTGATGGAATGAGGAAATTCAGGTGTAGGAGGAGGTACTAGTCATGAACTGACACACCGTAGTCAGAGCAGCCACTCTGCCCTAGCATGGCCCTTCCAGATAAGACCAGGATACTTCCAAAGCATTGAAAGTGCCACCTATTTGTCCCTTATGAGTTAAGGGTGGAGTATAATTTCATGGGAAAGGAGTTGATGGAAGGAGACATCTAAGGCTATAAAAGGAGGGAGATACTCAAAAAAAAGGCGGGGGGGATTTCTATAGTTTTTAGACTGGCTAGAGTTTTTGACCAAGTAGTATCATTTGCTTTTGTCTCATTTTCTTGAGTTGTAAAGTTGATGAAACTATGCATGTTTTTGTGCCTTTTATGTGGTTGAATGAATTAAGAATATTAAACTCTATGGCTTTGTTGATATTATCTGTGTCATTTGCAAAAATAGTCTATACTGTAGAATTTCTAGAGTTGTGATTAGGAATGTCATTTTCTTTTGTCTCATTTTCTTGTGTTGGAATGTTTACATAATTGTACGTGTTTTTGTACCTCTTATGTGATTAGAAAATTCAATTAAGAATATTGAACCCTATGCCTATTTTGAGATTTTCTATATCTCAACAAAAGAAGTCTCTATTGTGAGACTGTATTTCTATTGTTTCAATCTTTTAAATTGATCATGCACTTGTTTGCTCTTAAATGTGAATGAATCCTACATATAGTCTCACTGTGATCAAGTTAGGATTAGGATTACACTCAAATACATCACCATAGTTAGGTTTCATTTCTTGCATTTTCATTTCGATTTAATTTCCTATCCCTTTCCCCCAACACTTGATACAAAAGAAGAGACCAACTTGTCTAAAATCTGGAGGTTGTTTCAAGCCGCAATATCCCACATCTTGAAACTTCCCATTGTTGTTGATTAGAATCAAGCATAATTTTAAGCCATCAACAAGGCATTTCCATCACATCCCTTAGGTTTTGATTATTGTGTGAACCTCTACATGAAATACTAATGCATAAAAAACATTTCGAGTTGTAGATATAGTTTTTTTTTCTGATTAGTTTTTTTATAATTTTAGGTGCATCAACAAAATTAGATTATATTTCCATTTTAGTTATCTTTCTCTCCCTTTTTCCCCTAACAATTAATAGGTTTTTGTGGAAATCATCTATGTGATCAATTAGAGGAGCTAGCCTCATTAAAAGTCCTACAGGTCTGACCAAATATTAGGTGACCCACATCCTAGGGTCATTCCCATTTTGTAATACATTTGAGAAAGATGACCTAAACAATCTTTCACTCAATTAGGGTGAAATCTAGGTCATTCCCATATTGGATTAGATTTTAGCAAGAGGACTTTAATAATCTTATGCTTAACTAATTATATCATACTAAAGGCTTATAATATTTGATAAATATGGGTAATCTCTCTCTATAGCCTATCTATTAAATCTTGGTCATGTGTAGACCTCTCTAGGCTAGAGGGCCCTACCTATCCTATACCTTTACCTACCCCTATGTTGGAGGTCCTTGCCTCCTCTATCCTTATGCTAGAGGTCCAAACTTATATTGTCCCTATCCCATGGATTAAGTCACCACATACTATCTCACCCACATATATATCTTCTAGAAGGCCCTGTGACATTTAAACATTAATAACCTATAGTGGGATATCCTAAGGTATTACTGGTTGAATCAAAGCCTATACCTACACTGGGGCCTGACCCCTATCTCTCCTCTGTCAAACCTATATGTAATGGGAAATGCAATAAATTTAAAAATCTATTCTAGCTTAGAAAAGATAAATCCTACTTACACTTCCAATTGGGGATACATTAAATAATCAAGTTCATGACCAATATAGATCTTTTAGAACTAATCAAGGGATCTCTTACTACAATAATATCACTAGGGAGGGTTTCAAAGTTTCTAGTTAAGAAAAATTATACAATTATCCTAAATAGATCCTACATTTCCATATTCACTATACTAATAATAAGTAAAGCAAAATCTAATATAGTGATCAACAAAGCTTGCAACACAACATGGGGTTAGCAAACATGCATAAGAGAAACATAATTAATCTATTTATAGGTAAAATCCTAATGCATAAAGAGAGCAATATTATTCAATATCCATTAGTTATGCTACTTATATCTACTAAAGAGTGGAACAAAGTTAGAGATACTTACCTAGAAGATGAACCCATTGAGATTCAATCTATTTCTTGGCCAAAGGTTCTTTGTAAGAGGTTATTTTGGTTTTTAAGGATCACTAAGAAAGGCCAAATCATCTAAGACTTCTCCATAAGACTAGATTCTTCTCCAAGTATAAATATTAAACTAAGACTCCTCATGTAAAATAGCAGAAGAATAGATCGTAAAGAAGCACAAATGAATACTTAACTCTTATTTTCTCTATAAGAATGGAAAAATTTATGTGTTTATATAAGTGGATCGAACCCTAAACTCATTCAAAAATATTGATTGATAAGGTTGACCCAGTCAACCTAGTATTGAAATTGACAAAAAACTAACTAGGTAATGAACTATGTTGGCCATGACTGACTTAGTTCTTAGTAAGCTCTGTTAATAATAATACAAGGTTGATGTGGCAAACATAGTCATGTAAACTAACAAAATGGTGTTTATCTTGGGGAAAGGAATAATGAAGGTGGTAAATGATTAGAGGAGGGTTAAAAATAGGAGGTAAAGATTAGGGGAATGGTTTTTAGGAGACCAATATGTACATATAAAGTGGAAAAAAAGACAACAATCCTTTTAAGTAACAATGTTTTATCCACCCCTTTCCTGATGCACCCCTTACATAATTTATTTAGAGAGATTAAGACTTGATGGGTTCTTTGAAGATAGAAAGCATTGATAAAGTTTTAAAATATTATGTGTATATATATGCCCCACTCAAATATCATCATGTGTCACTTAGGTGCAACAAGGGATGGTGCTTCAAGAAAAAAAGATAAAAACACATAATGTTGACGATAAAAGAATTGAATTATTTTAAATAAAAAATAATTGAAAGTAAATGACTAAAAGGGAAATAATTGAAAAAGTAAATATATGTGTACCTCGACTTACCATTATCGTTGGATGGTTGTTTGTTGTGTTTTTAGTCTTGAGCATGGAGGGTAAAAAAACTAATTTCAACAAACCCAATGATTCAAAACTAAAGAAAAAAAAACAAACACAAAAAATCTAAGATAACTAGTGATATGTGGATGGGATGTACATATAAATTTGGCTAGCTAGGGTGACAAGTGCTATCTTAGACAAAATGACCAAGTTGAAATTTAGAGTAAATTAGGTAATCAAAAATCCAAGGCTAATAAAGACCAAAAAACTCAAATAGGTAAACCTTAAGTAATAAAGGAAAACTCACTATGTCAAACCAAGGATACACGTCAAAAGAATGGTAATCAAACATGAATGTAAAAGTAGTAACAATCCTTAAATAAATATTGGCAAGAAAGAATGGTAAAACAACATTGATGAGTGAGAAGTAACAATCCTTAATCATCAATGGAAAAAGGTTAATAAAAGGGAAAACAAATTTGGTGAGTGATATGTAACAATCCAACCCCACTCAATAATGGAAAAAAGTACACAAAAGGGGAAACAAATGTAGGTGTCTAAAAAAGGGGTAGAAAACAATGACAAATGATAAAATAAATCAAAGCACATATATAAATGTATATCCATGGTGTAAATAAAGTAATCCATAGTTTCTCAAAAAAAAAATTTTTGATATAAGGATATATAAAACTAAAACAAAGTAGTGCTAACATGTTTTTGTTTTAAGATGTGAAGTAGAAGGAAGTATAGAATAGGGAAAAAAGATTTAGAATCACGATTTTCCTATCAAAGGGAGAAATGAAATGGGTAGAGGGGAGAATGAAGTCAAAACCAAGGTAGAGGATCTCTTTATCAAATTAAAGACACTAAAATTAGGTTTTTAAAAATAAAAGGACTTTTGACCTAAAGAACTCTAAAGAAATTATCTTAGCCACACAAGTCTTAGGTCAAAAAATGAAGTATATGGAATATCCCATAATGGCTATGTACATGAAAATTAAAATTGACCTACCTTCCCACAACATGTTCCCTATTCTTCAAGACCCCTTATAGAGCTATCGATCTACTGTAAAGATTGGGTACTTGCATGAGAATGTTGGTAGTACCATAGAGTTTGTTGAATTTTCCTATTCTAATCTACTAGCCTACCACACCCCAATAGACCTCAAATCTAGTGTGAGGGAAAATGTAGAGTTTGAGATTCTATTAGAGATAGGATATGTGCTTTTAATCATGTCTTCTGGTGTGATTTTGAATTTTGAGATTGGTATATTGTCTTTTTATTTCATTGACTTTTCTTCCAAAAAATTGGGATTTTAAATTTCTTGATGGATTTTTTCCATTCCTCCTCCATATGGATTCATATAACTAAACATGGGTGTTAAAAATGAATTTCATTTGAATACTTGGGACTTGATTTCTAAGAGAGAGAACATAGAGAGCATGGTGTTTAAGAGTCTCATAAATTTAGGTGAAATAAAAGTGTTATCTTGACTTTAAATTTGTTTTATCTAATATGGAGTGAAAGGAAAATAAATCAAGAGGAATGAAACATGAAATAATTTGAATTACTTAAAATCATAAAAAAAATGTGATAAAGGGGGAAAAAAAGGATACAATGAAAAAAAAGTGTGATTCCTTATCACAAGAATGAGGGACATGGAGGAAAACATGATAACATAGTTTTATGTAAATTTAATCTATCAAAAGAAGAAAAAACTAAAGCTGATAACAAAGATCCAAAATTTCTAACCATTTTAAAACACATTCTAGATAGGAATACTAAAAAGATGGTGATTTTATGATGAAGACTAGGTCCTCTCCATGGTCTTACACTACAAATCATAAAAGAGAAACCCAAGGGGTGTATAAAGAATGAGAAGAGTGAAAAAATAAAGAAGATAAAATTACATCATGAGGAAAACCTAGTACTATCTATAGTTTTACAATTCAAATCATGAGAAAAAAGGGAAATTAAAAGACCGAAAGGGAGGATTAAGGTTTTTAAAAATAGATAACTTCTACAAAGGGAAAGACCTATGTAAGTATCCTAAAAAAAGTGTTAGATAGATATAATATATTAAATATTAAAAGAAAAGAAGGATAAGGAAAAGTAATTCTTGAATAATTGAGCATTGGTGGGTTCTTTGAAAATATGGCCTTCATTGGTTTGAATACGATAAGTACTTGGATCAAGAATATTTTTGAATAAATAAGGGCCCCAATATTTTTGGGCCTATTTGCCTTATTTGTTATGAGTGTAGTTTAATTTAAGGACAACTTCACTAAAATTAAATGTGAAAACTTTAGTTCATTTGTTATGTTGTTTCTAAATACAAGTCTTGTATTGATGAGGGTGTTACAAAATGGAAAGATGGTGCTCATCAAGAAGATTGAGAGCATAAAGTCAAGTTTCACATAATTATTCATTAGGTATGATACCATGAAGATATATATGGAGAGAGGAAATCTCAAATTATAATATAAGTACTAATTCAAAGCCATAAACTAGAGAGAATGGTGTTGTCCCAGTGGTAGTGCATATGCTATTGTGATAGGCCCAAAGAGTACGATAGAAATGAAGGATCCAATCTGTATGAGTTTCACAAATTATCTTTTGGAGAATTTTATTGGTGGCCTCATCTTTGCCATACATTGTGTATGATGTGGTTTGAATGATTTGTGATTAATTTTAAATTTAGCACAAAGCTATTTGACATCTTTATTTTTGAAATTACCACCATTATCTGAAATGATAGTATGAGGGACACCAAAGTAGTAAATGATTTGATTAAGGATGCATTTAGATATGGTGGTACTAGTGACATTAGATAGGTGCATATATTCAACCCATTTGATAAAATATTATGTGGCTATGATTATAAACACATGCCCATCTTGAGAGCAAGGTAATTTTCCTATGAGATGTAATCCCCACATGAAAACTAGCCAAGGAGATTTTATAGTTTGAATCTCATTTGGAGGTGAATAAATTAAATTATCATGAAGTTAGCAAGGAGTATAGTTTTAAAAAAATTTAATGGCATCATTTTCAATAGTGTGCCAAAATTATTCCATACATAATAATTTATGGGTTGTAACATGTCTATTACATTGGCCACCAAAAATTCCCCCATGTGATTGTTTAAGAAGAGGAGGAACCTCTCCTTTTAGAACATAGAAAAGTAAGGTACCCTTAAGATTGTAATAATATAGGATGTTTTATCAAAATACATACTTAAAATCTTGTTTGTGAATGCAATTCTTTTCAAGAGAATCAAGGTTGGGAGGATAAGTTTGGTGTTCCATAAATTAAATGATGTCTTTGTACCATAGGCTCTAACAAATGGTGACAAAATCAATGTGGTAGATAAGTGAATCTTATTGTTGACTATAGATGGATATTTTATTATTTAGATAATAAAAGTGGGATTGGCCAGAACATGGTGCAAATGAAAAATATATTTTGATGAATCAAAGGAATCAACAATAGACTTTTAATCTTGAGAGATAGGCTCTATGGTAAAATATAAGAAATATTTAGTAAGAGTGGTTGAAATTCGATGATAATAAATGAGATTATTGATTTTGCATTGGTAATCACCATTCACTTTGCATTTGGAGTCATCTAAAGTAGACAAATATTGGATATCTAACTCAAAAGTATCTTTCATACTTAAGATGAAAGATCCATACTCTGCCATGTTGTTAGTGACATCAAATGTTAGGAAAAAAAATAATGGGATGATTTTTTCGAAAGTTATTGTAAGGACAAAACCTACACTAGATCCTTAAGGAATTTATCCCATCAAAATGAAGGGTCCAAGTATCCTCATGTAAATCAACATTAATTTCAGCAAGTTCTTTGATAACTACTTTTAGTTTAGTAGTATTAGGGAGAATAGTAAATTCATCAAGATTACTTGCTTCAAGATCAGCAGTGAAGTTATGAAAGTAATATCTAAGGGATATGGTTTGGTTGAGACCTTCACTATATAGAATATTGTCATTGAAAAGGCTATCCTAAAGGTGGTCAGTAGTGAGCACAAGAGCTTCATCATGTTTATTAGTGATGATTTGTCTTTTGACATCTTTTTGAGTAATGATTTGAAGATCAAATTATATGATAAGGACCATCCATTTTCCAATTATATCTCTAAAAAGAAAGTATTTGGAGAAGAAGTGACAAAGAGGATTAGAATGGATGATAATGTAAGTGGTTTCATAAAGCTATAATGTCAAAGTTTTTTAGTGATAAAATATATGGCAAGGCAATCTGCTCAACTTTTATGTATCATTTCTCACAAGAAATTAGGCCTTGATTGATATAGTATATGCCATATTCTCTTTCACTATCATATTATTGATCAAGAATTTCCCCAACTGATTTAGTTATGGAAGAGGTATATAGGATCAAAGGTTGATTGTTTTAAGGGGGATAAAGAGTAGGTGGGTGAAGTAATGATTCTTTCATATTATCAAATGCTTTTTGATAGGGATCCATGCATTCTAAAGAATTACCTTTATTAAAAATAGAATTGATTGAATAGATATGGTAAGCCATTTTGGGGATGAATCATCTAATTACACCAAGTTTATTTAGGTAAGTGTGAATGTCTATAATGGATCAAGGGATGGGAATGTTGATGATAACATTAGTCTTAGCAAGATCAACCTCAATGCCATAGAGAGAAACTAAGAATACTAATAGTTTTCCAGATGATACACTAAAAATGCATTTGTAACGATTTGTCTAACTTCATATTTAAGAAGGTGGGTGAAGATGATGGCAAGATAAGAAATATGAGTCTTGCGATATTTAGATTTATAAATGAGTTTATCAACATAAGTTTATATAATTTTTTGAATAAGATCATGAAATATATGAGCTATTGTTCATTGATAGGTACCTCCAACATTTTTAAAGCCAAAGGGAATTTTAACATAGAAATAAGTGCCCCATTCTATGGTGAATTTTATCTTATGTTGGTCTTTTGGGGCAATGTGAATTTGATTATATCTTGAGAAACCATTCATAAGAGATAACATTTCATAAACAATTGTGGAATTGACAATGGCATCTAATCAAGGTAGAGGGAAATTATCCTTATGATAAAATATATTAAGATTAAAAAAATGAATACAAATGACCATGGCGACCTTTTTTCAATAGGGACTATATTAGAAACCCATTCAGAATAGTCCACTGGTTTGATAAACTTAGCATTAAGAAGTTTGATAATTTCTTTATGGCATAAATTGCAAAGTTTGGTTAAAAATTTCTATTGATTTCAATGCACATGTTTGGAATTTGGATAAGTGATGATATTGTGAAACATTATTCTATGGTCAATACCAAGCATATCCTCATAGGACAAGGAAAATATCTCATGATATTTATCAAACAATAATCTAAAGTTATCATGTTTAGTAGGTGTGAGTTTTTAAGAAATTGTAATAGATTGAGGGCATGATGGAGTACCATATTTAATGTGAGTAATTTCTTTGATAAGCATAGCATTTACATATTTTAATTGATATGTTGCATTTTTTAAATAATAAATTGGATTAGCTTTAGGTTTGATGTTAGCAATGAAGTTATTGAAACAAGGGGATTTCTTTTTGAAGTTATTGAGTTTGTGATGTTGTTGAGGAAGTTGAGGTTCTCGAGAATGAATTAATTTAAGAATAACTTCATTGATAGGAAAAATGGGAATATATCCATAATAATCAACATTAACTTTGACATTGAGAATTTGATTACCATGGCAATCATATTTAGAATGTATTTGATGAACATTTATGTCCTTGGCATCCAATGTAATCTTAGGAGTAGGAGTAGGTTGATCAGATGAGATATTGTTAGTTTCTTTGATGGAGGGAGAATAAGTTGTATTGATGGGATCTATAGGTGGTAGAGAAGATGATTTTTTTTTGTAGGTTCATAAGGTAGGATTTGTTGGACCACCTATGGAGTATCAAGAAGTGGAGAATTAGTAAGAGGTACATGACCTTAGAGAGATAATGCAAAATCCATGAAAATGGTGTGAAAATATCAATTTAAATCATGTATTTGAGCTAATTTTTTATGATAACGTTGTAAATATAAGTCTTGTGATTGAGCTTGGTCTATGATATAGTTATCATCATAAGTTGGATATATCATACATGCTTGAGATTCAAGGGCAATTTTAGAAGGTGAAATTATGAGATCACTAAACTTTTTTGGATACATGATTAGAGGATACTGGAATAATTTGGCCAATCCATAATCAATACAAATGAAGGTGTCTTTTAGATATAAAGGTTTCTAAGCATTGCATGGAGGTGGAAAATCACTGATCTCATCAATGAGAGGAATAGTATGATCATGAAGTAATAAAGAGGAAAGAAGCCACTCTTATAAGGAGGTAGCTTAGTAGTGTTATAAGTATGTTTTGAGTCATTAGGTTCATTATCATATAAATCAATAAGAGTGACCTATAAATATGGATTAATGTTGATAAATTTAGGTAAGGGAGCACTGTTGATGGTAGGAATGGTAGAAATGCAATATTGATATTTCATATTGGGAAGTTGAATAATCCAAGGGTTAGGATTGGCCTCTTTCTTATACTATTTTCCATTATGAATAAATTTTATGCATTGGATACCATAATAAGTGATGTCCCTCATTCTATGAGTCTAAGGGCAACTGAGGAGTATGTTATAAGATAGGGGCAAATCAAGCACCATACGTTTAGTTCAAATAATTTTAGGTCTAATTGTTATGGGAATCCAAATACAACCAATTGGATTTTGATTTGGTTTATCAAATCAATGATAGGTGAGGTGGTTTTTCATGAGGTGATCCTTATCATAGCTAAATTATTGGATGAGTCACAAAGATGTCACATTGATACCAAATACTTCATCAACTAAAACTTTATGAATAAGGGTAGTATTAATGGCTATTTTAATGAAATGGTGTGGATAATTAGTACATAAAAATATCTCATAATTAATAATGTCCTCTTTAATAAATTCAATAGAATGTTTGGAAGAAGGACAAATGGAATCAATGATATGCATGTTGGTAGGTTGAGGCTCAATAGAGGGTGGTTATTCATCTACAGAAGATGGATCTTCAATTTCTTATAATTTTTCCATGAGAAACATGAGATGATAAGGGGAAGTACAAACTAACTCCACAAGTGGAATATTATAAGGCATGGAGTCAAGTTCTTCAAAAAAGTTACAATGGGATTTAGAAGAAGAAGTAGTATGAAGTTTAGAAGATAGGGTATATTTTAAAGGAATGGAAGTTGTTAGGGGTTCAAAAGAAGGAGGTGGTTCCTCATGAGATTTCTAAGCTAAATGAATGGTTTTAGTATCTTTGAGAAGCTATACAATTATGGTTTCTTAGCTTTTGTTATGAGATCTTTGTGAGCTAGTTTGTAATGATAGTTAACCTTACGTACATTAATTTATTAATAATTGTTAGAATATTGGTCATAGTTGGAATAAGTAGCATAAACATTATTTAATTTTTTTTGATGATTATATGTGGGAAAATATTTTTATTTAGAATAAGAAGCTTGGGATTTTGTAATTTTTGAGAAGCAGTATTGTACTCTTGATGACAGAGTTTGATCATGGCTTCATGATTGAAGGAATCACCTAGAATGTAGGAGATAAGAAATTTAGTAAGCCCTTAATAATTTAAATGGAAATTACTAATATCAATGTGGAACCAATAAAATTTATTAGTTTAATACCATTTATGAAGATTTTTAGGATAAGTAAAGGGTTTAGAGGGCAGTAAGAATTATTTCATTTATTGCATAATTAGTGATGTGTGAGAAGATGGGGTATTGTCAAATTTGTCAAATCTTGGTTTTGTTTTAGGAGTATTTCCATTGATGAAATTATATAATTTTTAAAAGATCCTTTAAATAATTTTTTATTAGGTTCAAATTACTTCATGAAGTCTTGATGTTTGGCTTGGCCAAGAGCTTTGTTAAGCATTTGAGGAGAAAAAGTTTGAACCTTATATTGAAGTGAAGGATTTAAATAAGTTAAAAAAGAGTTTGAATAAATTATAATTAGTCATGTTATGGTTATCCTAAATGGCCCAATATTTCCTTAATTTGATACAATCATGAGCTGATTCAGTGGGAGATTGCTTAGAATTGATGAAATGGCTAAGCCAATTTTTAGGAAGATCATTATATTGAAAATATTTTACTAGATGATTGACTAAATACTCAATTTTCCAAATGGAATTTTAGGGAGTTTATTTGTACCATTTTAATACATCACCATTTAAAGTTTTAACCATAAGCTTAGTTGTGATGATCCACTCTTTATAAAGATTACCAAAGGCTTTGAGAAAGGATGCAGGGTCTTTAGTTCCATCATACTTGATAGTTGGAGATATATTACCAATATAAATATATAAGATAAAAGGAGATAAAGGCTTATTTTGGATATTTATAAGAATTTTTTTATTCATGATAGGTTGAGGAATAACATTTCCTAAGGCATATCTAAGAGGTGGAGGAATAAAATTTGGATTAGCTTGAAGATTGAGAACTAGAGGTTGATTAGCCATATTGATAAAATGACATTATAATTGCATCATTTGAGAGGTGTTAAAAGTTTCATTATTTTAATTTTTTATATGACTTGTGCAAGAATTTGAGTCATATCAATTGGTGGGTTGGTGTTTGTAGAACTCCCTAAATTGGTATTAGGGGGAGGGTTGTTGGAAGGTGGATTACCAATGGGATTATTAGATAGACTTGTGTTGATTTATCCCACATTATGTTGAAGAGTTTGAAGATGAGAATTGTATTAATAGGTAAAATAAGGATCAGATCCACCTATTTCATCTTTAGGTGTGATTTGAACCATGTTATAATCCATAGATGGAGGGGAAGAGGTGCTCGAAGAGTGAGGGTTCTATTAAGAGGTAAAGAAAGGGATAAAATAATACCCCATATAGTGTAAATATATTTAAGCTATAAAAGAAGACTCTAATAGGGGATTTCATGATGTTTTGAGGAAATGAACAAAATGCTAAGGAAATAGAGAAATAAATAAGTCATCTAGATAGGAGAGTAGGGTCAGTAATTAGATACAGGATTGATTGGGTCAATTGTGTATTATTAAAAATGGAGCTAAGAATAGTACTGAGTCAAATGAGTATTACTAAACAAAAAAAAATAAGGACATAAGGTTGACTAGGTTAATTTAGTACTATAACTTATCTAAATTAAAAGAGTATAGGGTTGACTAGGGAAACTTAGTATTGAAAATAAGGAAAAACATAGTCTAATAAGGATACAAAGTTGACTAGGTTGACTTAGTATTGTAACCCCACTGACAAAAAAAAGTACAGGGTTGACTAGGTTGACTTATTACTATAGGTAAAGAAAAAGACAATTTATAACAAACTATGTTGAATAGAATGACAATATACTAAAAATAGGTAAAGATTTTGCAATGTAATTAAACTAAGAAATGGAAGTAACAACACAAATAATTTGATCAATGAGAATGATCCAATTGGAGCACATAAAAAAAACCCTGAACCAATGCTGGTCAATGCAGCTTTTTATAGTACAACACATAATGATCAGAGAGAAAGAAATCAACTAAAAAGTAAGTGCTAACTAAGTGGTCATCTTGAGTATTGTTATAATATTATAAAGTGTTATTTGAAGTGTTATAAGTAAATTGGATGAAAATAGGGATCTAGAAAGCAATATATGGATGGTTTTAGGATGTTTAGGTTGAAAGGGATCTATATTGGAAATGGTAATGGCTTGGTATTATGGATTACCCTCTCAGTTCATAGTCCTACAATGATAGGGGTGTTGGGTGTATTTCCAATATATACCTTTAACCATGTGTTTATACTTGGATAGAAAATGAAGTTGGATTCCCCCTTGGTGGTGAAATCTAAGTAGGTAGGCCTTGGGAAGACATATGTGAAATGTATTTTGAATATTTAGTGATTTGGTAGTGTGTGCAAAAAGATAAAAATAGTGAAACTAAATAAAAATTTGAAAAACTACCTAATTAGACTATTTGATCTACTCTAAACATGAAAATAGCTGAAAATGAGAGTGTGGATTTAATTTCTAGTATATAGTTGTTAATTCCCAAATTAATAATTATATAGAGTCGGTTTAGATGACACTATATGCAAACAATATAAAATAGAGTTAACTTGATCACTACTATTCTATACAAGAGGGAGTATTTAAGAACTAAGTCAACCAAGCTGACTTAGTCTTTTAGACAAAAGATAGGCTATAGAACTACATCAACTAGGTTGACTTAGTTTGTTGTAGGATTCTAGTTTTAAAGACTAAAAACTTGTACAAAATAGAACTATAATGTATTACTGAATTGAAAGAGAGAGAAAGATAGGAACCTTAATGGGTTGGAAGATGATTAGTATTGAAAATTTTATATTGTAGTGTCTTGAATGTTGATTACAAGTTCCATAAATTAAGTTGACTATTTTAACCTAGTTTTATATTTGCTAAAGCCTGATATGATGACTAAGTTGACCTACCCAACATAGTATTTTATTTGGATGTTTATTGAAATACTATGTCAACCTTATTGACTTAATTTGTTATATGGATGTTGACTGGAAGACTTAGTCAACTTGTTCAACTTAGTTTATTGGTTTGGATGTTGATTGGAAGACTAAGTCAACTTATTTTGTCATTTTGGATGTTGACTTGAAGACTAAGTTGACATGTTTTACTTGGTTTATTATCTAGGACTAAATAAGAATATGGTGTCAAATTTTTTGATCTAGTAACCTTATTTGATGAATCATTACATAGAAATAATAAAATCATTTTGATACAATTATGTGTTAACCCTATGCACAAGAGTTATAACTATACCATCCTAATTGACATAGTATTAAAAATATAATAAAATAATAAAATTTTAGAAATGAAATCATGGAATAAAAACTACAAGGGTTAGATTCATGTTTATTTCATCAAAATTTATATAATGGGAAATGCAACATATATACAAATCAATCATATCTTAGAGAAGATAGATCATACTTACACTTTCAATTAATGATACATTAGATAATGAGGGTCATGAAAAATATGGATTCATTAAACCTAATAAAGGGATATCTTATCATAATAATATCACTAGGAAGGGATCCAAATCCTCCAATCAAGTGAAACAATGCAATAACCCTAATTAGGTCCTATGTTTTTATATTCACTAAACTAATAACAAGTCAAGTCAAATTCTACTCTAGTTCTCACCAAATATATTGGAAAAACATGGGGTTAATAAACATAAAATAAAAAATGCATAAGATAATCCTAATTTATCTATGTATAGGTAAAACCCTAATGCATGGAGAGAGAAATATTATTCAAAAGCCATTACTTATGCTACTTTTATCTACTAAAGAGAGGAACAAAGTTAGAGATACTTACCTAGAAGATGAACATGTCAAGACTCAATCTCTCCCTTGGTTAAAGGTGACTTTCAATAGGTTTCTTTGGTTTGTAAGGATCATTAATAAATTCCAAAGCATCCAAGACTTCTCCATAATAATATATTCTTATCCAATTAGAAATGTTAAGCTAAGACTCCTCAAGTAGAATGGTGAAAGATCATATTGTAAATAAGTGCAAATGAATAATTAAATATTGTTGTCTCTCTAAGAATGGTTCAATGGATGTGTTTATATAGGTGGATCTAACACTAAACCCTTCCAAAAATTTTGGTTGACAAGGTCAACCCATTCAACCTAGTATTTAAATTGACAAAAAACTAACTAGGTAATGAACTATGTCAGTCATGGCCAATTTAGTTTTTAGTAAACTCTATCAATAACAATACAAGGTCAATATGGTTGACATAGTCATGTAAACTATGAAAAGGGGGTTTAGGTTAGGGAAAGGGCTATTAAAGGTGGAAAATGACTAGAAGAGGGTTTAAAATAAGAGGCAAAGTTTAGGGGAATGGTTTTTAGGAGACAAGTGTGTAGATATCAAGTGGAATAAGGGATAACAACCCTACAAAGCACAAATGGTCATCCCACCCCTTTCTTGATGCACCCCTTAGGGCATGAACTCAGAGATATTGAGACTGATGGGTTCCTTCAAGATATAAAGCATTAGTAAATGATATAGTTTCAAAATATTATGTATATATAGAACCCATATATGATGTAGGATTCATTTTTCAATATGTGGTCTAGTCAACCAAATGGGTTAGGTGACATCCCATCATGTTACATAAGAATCAGTCATGTTAGAATTTGATACCCCACATGCATATAGATGTTGAACTCTAAGAATATCTATAACATCTTGATATTAGGGTACTAGTAACCCCTACTCTTTGATCTCATGGGTTACATGGGAAAAAAAGTGTGGACCCTCAAGAATATTTTGATACAAACTAAACTATCCTTGAACTCAATTTGGTATATATCTCTCTATAATAAATTCATGGCATGTTATGATATAGTAAAGTGTAAATATGAATCTAATGACAAAAAGATCCTTAATCTAATAAACCTATGTCACCAAGTACAACCACAAAATAAAATCACCATCGATCATCTCATTTATGGCCCATCGATTAAAATATAGGTCCCCTGGGTGGCTTGATAGGCTTGGGCCTATGAGATACCAACTAAATGCCACTAGATCCTTGGTTCCTCACTAGAATATCAATCCCACTAGCTAATTAATGACTATGTTCTCCCAAGCCCAAACCTAAAGAAATGTATTATGACTAATATTATACCATTTATGATATGGTATCACATGTAAATCTTGATAGATCTAGGCCAAAATAATAGTATCACATGAAAATCATGCAGAGTGATCATACATATCTCCTAACACTCTAATCAATCAAATTTGGAAGAACCTTCCATGCTTGTTTGACATTAGGACATTGATAAGATCCATCAAAATCACAACCTCTAAGGGAACTATCCCTTATTCTAGTGTTGGCCAATTTCAGCATACATATAAAGCTTGACATTTCATATTAGGTTAAATAGAGTGTTAGATTGAGTGAATGGTTTGGAGATCTCATGGATCCTACAAAGATTTTCGAACACTTCAAGTTAACTTAAAGTGTAGTTTATCTAGATTAAATAAAGTAGGTCTACATGGCCATCATAACATTTAGAAACATGAATTCATTTTCATTTTAAATCCTAAAGAGTTCATCCAAGCCTTAGAGATTCATGAAAAATATCAAGCACAAGTCTAAATGGACTAAACCATCCTCAAGACATCATGTAAAAATGGAATAGTCTAGTTCACTTATGAATTTTATAAGTGCACCTTAGGTAGTCTCACAAGCCAAAATATTACAATTTTTTGGATTTATTGATGCTAGGAGCATTATTTTCATGTTTCATGTTTGTGTGAGCTTTCTAGCTCAAGTTATGGAGCTTTAAAGTTGGACCCATAGGGTAGGATATTCATGCAAGTGTCAAGTTTGAGCTTTGCAAATGAAAATTTGGATTCAAAAATTTCAATAAAAGGTTTAAAGTTGATAAATATATAATGGTCCATATGAACTCACATACTTATAACATATATCTAATGGTTTTTTATTAGGCTAAATAGTTCAAAAGGTCCCTGGGTTAAAATCCCTTGAAACGCTACAAGTTGGGCATGATCTAATGGTATGGGTTCACTGAATAGAGATCCAAAGGCGTAAGGTGACTGAAAAGAAGGTGGGTTTGATATCAATCAATTATTGACATTTAATCATACCAATGATTTTATGGTGCATAGGAACTAATATTAAAGTGGTCCCAGATAGATCAAGGGCTCATGTTTCTTTGTACATTACGAACTAATGTTCCAAGTTAACATCAAAAAGTGAGTGGATCTAGATCAAGGTTTTGCATTTCTTTATACATTAGGATCTAATAGTATGCTCAAATTCAATAGGTTTAATGTATCTTAGGGACAAAAGTGAGAGATTACCAAGTGAAATAACTGCATTAGGCTCCCAAGAAAATCAATGGTTTGTGAGCATCTCATACAAAGCAAATCAACATACAAGGTTCAAAGTCAAAAGCCTAAGGGACCTTCACTGGGAGGTTGAACATGTGACCAAAGTTTAACTAGGGAAATCAATTCTTGAAGGGGTCATCATTCCACCATTAGATCTTAGCTAAATGCCATTAAAGTGACACATTGATATAGTTAGGGTGATCAATGATAAAAGGGCACCATTAAAGCTAAATATAGATCTCTAGTTCAAAGATTCATGGTATACATGGTTCATTCTACAATTGTGTTCACCATTATTTAAAGTAGACTTGTATATGTTGAAGCTATCAATTTTTATGGATGCTCAAATTCAAAAATAGGTTATTTAGACCTAATAACAATCAATAGCAAATCTATGTACTCTATAGGTTTGCATAGATATATGTGGCTATAGGAAAATAAATAAATGAGATTGGTTTCCATCTATATAAAATATTTGGTCCATATTTGATTTAGGGTAAATGTATATGATTATTGAAGAGGATCCTCATCCTTTATAATGGCCATATTTGTGATAGGCAAATGTTAAAGTAGGAAAATCCATGATTTTGTCAAATCCATAAGTATGAAATTTTTATCTTTAGTGGGATATGGTGTGAAGGATCAAAGAAAAGGATTTTGTGGTTGGGATTTGTATCTAAGTGCATTTAATTCATCATCAAAACCTTTGGGGACTTTCTCACTTAGCAAGCCATGAGCAATGCCTAATTCATAAAAAAGGTGGTAAGACATTCATTGGAGAAAAAGGTGGCAACTTGTCATAATAGAGAATTACTCTTATTCATCCCAAATATATCCTACACTTAATTACCATAGAAAAACTATCATATACATTTTGCACCCAAATAAGTTTAGAGAAAAATTATGCACAATAATCTTCATCTCTCATTATTGCCTTAAATTCAATAATACAATCATTTGTCTATTTCTCTTTCTCCACTTGTCTAGGATAGGTAATAAGAGTTCATATTGAATAGGCATAATAAGTTAGTTTCACAAAAACCGCTTGGTTGTTGTGATCCCCTCAAAATAGTGTGGATTACATAATTTGGTGCACACCAAATATTGTACATACACACAACAATCCAAACAATAAAATAAACTCCTAATTTAATCTTAAATCCTAAGTGAGTTTTAATTCTCACTCCAAAACCCTCCCTTAAGCAAAAATAGGGTGTAATAAAAGAGAAATCAAAAAAATTAAATGGTTCCTAGCAACTAGGCCTAATCAAGTACCCAAATACAAATCAAAGTGAGATAGAAAGTGTCCCTATAACCAATCCATCTTATTAGACTTCATGGATGAAGAATCACTATAACCACCAAGTATACTAATAAATGTTAATTTGTATGAGTCTAACTCTATAAAAAACATTTATCTCAAAACACTATGAAAAAGAGTCATAAAGGAAGAAATATATCACCGTAAGGTTCCCAAAAACTAGTAACAATAACTAAAGTCAAGAGAGAAAAAACATATGTTATAAGGTGTCCCAAGAAATTAAATTGATCAATACTAAAAAATAATATTGAAGAGGTGCATTGGATGGAATTAAGGCCATAAAATACAAATGTACTCAATCACATACCTCCAAAAGAAAAAATTGTGTACTAACAATGAACATAAGACCTAAAGAAATATTTCTACACCCCCCCCCCCCCCCCCATTATTTTGAAGTGGGTGTAGTGACAAAACAATCCATCTAAGTGAGTGGGTCAATCGTAATATGAAAACAATAAAATGATAACATTGGGATACACTCCAAAAGGATACCATGTTCCATAAAAAACTGAAAGAGACTATCAACAATCAAATACATATATAAAATCTTTCAAGAATAATATACCTAGTGATGATGGGATAGTCATGTAATTATAGAAGAAGGTGCTCAATCATGGAGCACAAACATGAAGAAAAAAATCTCCATAAATCTCAGTGTGACTACAAACAACAAAGTCCCATCCTACAATAATATCACCAAGTGATGCAAGAAACTCCACAAAATAATTAATCTATGGATTAAATCATATATGAAATGAGAGATGTATGCTTGAAAATAAAACATCTACCTAATAAAGGAGATCAAATAAACAAGGATCATCAATAGGTGGGAGGAGCAATGTGTGATCAAAGAAGTTAAATAGTGAAGGAATAATGTATGTAATGTCCTCACCAGGAATGATTATTACTCCACAAAGAATGATTATAAATCCACCCCAAATGGACATGAATGGTGGATTTAAATGCGTACATATGTGTGGGTATAAATTACACAGTAGAAGAATGCAAGGTAACATCCAATGAAGTATTAAGTAAATCATGTTTGACCACTATAATCTAATGTTTATTAGGCTTGAGTGTAGGTGAAAAAGAGCCCATATGTAACTAATAATCCTCACAAAGAGTGGAGCAAACAAAAGATATATATCTATTAATATATCCTAATGAATATAAAGCACCTGCATCATAACCAAGGCTATCTAATTAATCCACATAATAGGCTGAATACAATGAGAAATACACTATAACCTCTTCCTAATGCCTACAAGTCAAGTAGTATGACTTATGAAATGAAGGATGTGGGAGCTAAAGCTAGTGGTATGCTACTCAAAATAAGTAGTCATATTTGTAAGTGGAGATGGTTTGGGATGTGTAGAGTGTGTAACAATAATGGAAACTAAGTATCATATATATTAAGAGAAGTAACAAGAATAATGGGTTACTTAGAATCTGGTAAATCACATTTTAAAAGTGCATCAAGTGGATTCATACCAAATCCAACAACATTAAATGATGGAATTCTAGAATGATGTTGTGTGCCTACTAGTTTAATATATAGAGAACAAATGAGGGCATCCTTTCCATGAATTAGGGAGCATATAAGATAATTATGCATCAAAAGTTTCCTATTTTCATCCTGAAAGAGGTCATAGGATCAATGGGCTACATAAGACTTGGTAGAGTACTATCAAGAGTCATATCAAAGTCAAATATAAGAGAAACAACCACTGTATCAAAATGTGCATATATAGGTGGAGGAGGTGAAGGTACCTCATCCAAAATACCATCAGTAATAAGTGTCTCATCCTTAAAAAATGTGTCCTCACTAATAATATAAATTAGACAAGAATTAATAGGATAAGATGAAGATTCCAAATAGTCATCATGTAAATCACCATCAAGAATCACACCTACACAAATATGAGGAGATGGTGGAGAAATAATGTCACCAATAGAATAATCCTCTCTCAAAGACAAAGGAGAAGAAGGATGGATATGTAGAGGTGAAGTGACCTCATCAAATAATATATAAATAATGTCCCATGGTTCTCTGGGTGATGTGGCATGTATAATGTGAAATTCAAAACTCTAAAAAATATGGAGTGAATAAACTAAAGTGCCTCCTTTTACAATGATACATGCCATACAATATCATCCTCATCTATAAAATGGGAAAATCACCAATAACAATTATCCAAAATTGCTTCAACTACAAGTGCATCCACATTTTGGTTTTCCAAGTGATGTAGTTCAAAGAACTAAGGGATTCGATCATATGAGAATCCATGCTCAAAAGATGGATAAAATGGAAAAACATAACCAAATGATAAAAATGAAACCCCTAAGATGGACATTAGCTATGACTGAAAATGCAACCATAAGTATAACATGTGGCTAAAAAATATATGCATATAGAGGGACATCATACTCTACTAAAAATACATCCACAAATGAAATGTGTACAATGTGGGATGAGTGTAATAAAAATAAACCTCCAATTAAAATGATAGAAAAAAAAAGTTTGATTATCCTGTGAGGGGGTCTAACCTCCTACCAAAATAGACCTCACCCTTCATCTTTGACAATTGATAGGGAAATATTGACAAGGCAAGAAAAGATATTCCTTCATAAAGAATTTGTACCACCTTAAAAACATATAGCACCTATTTTAAACATGCCTCTCCTTAAATAATTTCCACTAGTTAAATAAATATGTCCACCATAAAAAAGTTCTCCCCCAAAAAAACTCCAATTAGGATTTTAATTGTTAGTTTTATAAGAAGCATGGAGGTGGTAAGGCTCAACCACAAGAGCTCTAGAAAAAAATGATGGTACCAACAAAACAATGTAGACAATCAATCCATACTAATTTCCATTAATGTGATTTCACAAATTCCTATTTGAAGCTTTATTAAAAAAATTCAAATAAAGAAATAAAGTAAATCAAAACCTTTTGTTCCAATGTTTTGTGCAAATAGACACACGTGGAGGGAGATGTGGTTGAGATTAGAGCCAATAGTGTATGGACATTAAGATTTAAGCTAGCAATTGGGTGTAATGAAGCCAAATGGTGTGAAATCCTAGAAGATAGACTGATAGTGTAACATGCAATCATTGGAAGGCTCCAATTTCAA
Organism: Torreya grandis; assembly: GCA_037957365.1. Classification (NCBI taxonomy): domain Eukaryota; kingdom Viridiplantae; phylum Streptophyta; class Pinopsida; order Cupressales; family Taxaceae; genus Torreya; species Torreya grandis. The sequence goes on from JARHVA010005846.1 coordinate 809,643, forward strand.
TACCATATTAAAAAAAATTCAACAAGATTGAGGCATTGATGTCAGGGCTATGTATACTCTGAATAGAACTGATAATCCTCAAAAGCTATAGACTCTCAAATCTTATCATCAATGGGAGGACATCATAGCTTATGGTAATGTGGAGAGGCTGATGAGATGCCTATACACATTATTTGAGTTATGACACCATTCTCACATGGATAGTGAAATATGTATATGTAATCATGGTAATTGTAAGTTTGAATGCTTGACAATGGATGGAGATCACATTAGGGTTTAAGAATATTGACAAATTTTTAGCCTAAATGGATGCCAAAAAAATTGAGCAGATGTGCCTTGAATATATTAGAGTTATTGGATGGAGTCTTTGAATAATATCCATTACCCTTGAATGGATTTGGTGAATACATACAAAAAATATAAAATTCATAGCCATTCAACATTCAAGATGATATGGCACATTGGATTTTTTTATTACATCATAGCTATCACTCCAGATGTGGGTAAACACACACATTTTCACTATGGCCATGTTTGGAAATAAAATGTTTATATGCAATGATAAATCTATTAATTATGAATATATTAGCACATGTAATGACCACTAACCCCACATTGATACCATTAAATGTCTCTTTATCATCATCACCTATATCGATGTATTAAATTTGAGTATCCAAAACTCTATCTTTAAACACAATAGGGATTGGTATAGAAACTTGATCTATAGATCCTTGATGCTACTAAAAATCTTCCAGATATATGCTCTCAATAAAGAAATTCAGATTTTACAACTGTAATGTTCCAACTCTAATTGATTAATGGATTCAATCAAGTTGAGTAATAGATGCATGGTTCTAATCTGATACCATGTCATTTTTGAGAATGACACTCATTCATCCTAGATCTCTCCTACTCTCCATTACCATAGAAAAACTATCATATACATTATGCACAAAAATAAATTTAGATAATAATCATGTCAATAATTTCCATCTCTCATTATTGCCTTAAAGTCAATAATACAATCATCCATATCTTTCTCTCTTCACCTATCTAGGTTAAGAAATAAGAATGCCTATTAAATAAGCATAATAAGTTGGTTTCATAAAAAATACTTGGTTGTTATGATACCCTCAAAATAGTGTGGATTGCATAATTTGGTGCACACCAAATATTTTAATTACACATAACAATCTAACAAATAAAACAAACTCCTAATTTAAGATTAAATCCTAAGTGAGTTTTCACACTCACTCCAACATAGCTCAAGCTCAATTAATGATCTAGGATGGTGTGTTCTCTTTATGATGGCATGCTCCCACTTTATTTCTCTCTCTCCCTTCTCCTATATATCCCAGTCTCATTCTTACTATGGGGTTATTAGCTCTTAGAATTTTCCATTCTTTTTTGGGACAAGGATACTATTTAAGACTCTTACAAAAGTGTGCTCATTTGATAAGGTTAAAACCTATCAAAATATTGTAAGAATGGCCTTTGAAGTGATAGGATGAAGTCTTTGACTATCTCGTCTTTGATTAGTGCTTAGTATGTTTTTGTATGGTGAATTTGTGAAGGAGAGTCTTCCTAGTTTATTGTCCTTCAGTTTGCCTCTATGAAGGTGTTTTATAGCTAATTTTTAGGTCTAGATTAGTGTTCTACTTGGACCTCTTCTATGAAATATTTATGTAACTAGTGAGATTATGAATTTGTGTGAGCTATATTTGGCTTGTTGTTGATCTATTTTGGGTTCAAGCTTATATGAGTATCCATTTTAACTCTGGTGCATCACCTTTAAGCCTTTTTACGAGCCCTTAAAACATTTCTAACTCTTTTCACAACAAATAATATTAGTTTAGGTGAGCATCAAGAGGAATTTTGCCTTATCCAGAGGTCTAACACCATTATAGGTGACATACGGCCTGGGGTCATTCCAATTATGTATCTCAATTAGAGGGAACCTAAATAACTCTCTCCAAGGGTAAAAATTAAGCCTAAAATAGTTTTTTTCATGCTTAGTGGGACTATACTTCAAGTAATATTGATCAATGTTGATGTTGTTTTGATCACATTTGTAGTAGTTAAGCTCCCAAGTAACAACATTTGGTGACTCCAAAAGGAGGATTCAACATTATGGTAATAGAGTAGTGACTTAATCCCATACCAAATGTGACAAAAAGGTCATCTTTAAGAGTTATTCCCTTTGAATTTTTTGAACTACCTTTAAATTAGGCAAAAAAGACTAAGGTCTACCAATACACATCCATATTAAGGAAACTTTACTCCTAAGTCATTTTCAAGGCCTACCCATGTAATAAGACCTTTACTAAATCCTTTTTTAGTTATGGCATCCCCTAGACCATTTCCTTTTATGTATTTTAATTGCCAAAGTCCTCTATACCTTGCCTAATATGATCCTATCCTAGTTGTAACTCTTAAAAACATTCCTTATTATACTAGATACCAAACTACAACACCTTCTGAGCACCTCATTGACATATCCAATTTTCGTAATATCCATAATGTCAGCAAGGAAAATATATCTATTAGGTTATTAACCACTTCCTTAAAAAAAGGCCCTTGATTGGTATAGAGGCCTTGCTACTAATTTCATTAAAAAATGGGACCAATTAGTTGATGCCTTGTGTAAAATATTTGAGGATAAAAGAGACCATTTATCACTTACAAAGCAACTAACTACCATTAAGAGAGCTCCTCATGAATTCATGTAAGTCTTAAACACAAGGTTTCAAAAAACTTGGGTTAGAATCCCAATCTCAATTAAACCAACCCCTAACTTTTCATTCATTTACTACTTGAAGGATTTAAATAGTGATATAGTAATGATGATCCAATCTATGGGAGGGAATATACTTATAGATGTTTATGAGGTGGCCATAAAAGCAAAAAATTATCTAGTTTAAGCTATCAAACTTACACATAGACCACTAATGCCCTTATTTCCTAAAATTAGATCACCTCCTACTATTATCCCTCTACTTGAAGTCATTCCTCCTACACTAACAATTGTTTCAATCCCTGTACCAAAAAAATATAAAGCTTCCTCTAGTGGATCTAATGATTCCCAAGATAAAAGTAACTTTCAAGATCTCAAGAGCATGCTCTAATCCTTGGGAAATGAGTTAATAAATGTTAAGAGGTAGCAAGATTTTAATAGGCATTATCAAGGTTCATATCAACCTCAATAATAAGCTTTTTAGGTAAATAAGCCACCATACAAGGGAACTACGAAGGCCAAGGCCAAGGTCAAAACTAAGGATAAGGGAATCATGTCTATAATAGGGAAAATAAATACAATCCTAATTTTACAAGCACTTCTAAAACCTTGGTCCTAGTTAAAAATAATTTGGCTCAAGAAGCTAAGGGTACCATGCCTTGGAAACAATATTTTGGACAATCCATTATCCCAACCACTGATTCCATCATAGAATTTAATGATTAATGGAAATAGGCTAATAATTTTAGGTAAAATGAAGATCTTATGGCCCAAAAAATAGAGATACCTATGATGACCAAAATAGAAGAGCCTTAATGAGGTCAATCCCTGATCAAGGATCAAGCCAATTGGGTCCTATAATGGTGAACTATGAATAATAAGAGTGTTATGCACTCAACTAATAGACTAGTTCTATCTAGTCTTATATTCTAGTGGAATCAAATATAAGATTCAAAATAAGAAACATAGATGGCAACTAGGAACCAATCAAGGAGCCTCTTACCATTAATCCCTAAATATCCAATCTAGTTGGACTTGTTGTTCCAAAGGACCCAATAGTTCTAAGGGGTCAAAATTAGGGAAATGTCTTGGTCCCTCAAAACTCACAAGCTCAAGGTGTAGTTTTGGTTCCTAAAGCATAACCAAAGGTTGTTGGTTCACCCATAAACATTGTGAAAAAAAATGAAAAGGTCTAATGTGAGTGTGCCAATGTGGGACATTCCCTCCATGCCTAACCAAGTAAACATCATTCAATAAGGACTATCAAAGATCAATGTTACAAAAAAACCACAAAGGATAATTTAGTCCTTACCAATGTAACGAAAGGACCAAATTAATGACAACCAGGTAAAGTGGTCAAACCTCCTCCCTTCTAAATTTTAGTGATCATTGGTAACTCTCTAGTACATAATTTCTTAGTAGACAATGGGGATACTACCCTACTAATGCTAAAGTCCACAGCTAATCAACTTGGTCTAAAATATGAGCCCTAATCCAAAGTAGTCATATAACTAGATGGTTCTTCCACCAATCCATCTAACATAATCATAGACCTCAACTTGACCCTACACACTTATCCTTGTGTCTCAATGGCTCAAGATGTATTGATCCTTGATGAGCCTCCTCACTTTACATTATGCCTACCCATAGAGTTCATAATAAATATAGGAGGTTATCTTGTATTAGAATGGTCATACATGACATTCATAACAAGATATGGGGCCAAAGTGTCAATCAAAGTTTATCCCATTACACAATTCCACATAGAGCCCTATGGGTTAGATAACACAAACATCAATTTCACCATTATTGATGAGGATGAATTTTTAATGGGTTAAGAGATGAAAAATCATCTAGAAGAGACACCAAACATGTTCTTGGATGAACTATGGAGCAACAACTAATTGGTAGACCCCTTAGAGGCTATTTAAGAAAGGGACTTTGGTATCTACTATTTACATTAAGAAATCTATTCCATGACATCTATCATGACGCCTTAGGAAGATCCTAGTGGTCTATGGAAATTGTTCTTTTATGGCTCAAGGAGCAAACATGGAGTGGGTGTAGGTGTTATGATAGTTTTCCTTTCAAATGATAAATATTTATCTTTGAATAGGTTCTAATTTAGCTACTCATACAATGCAATAAAATATGAAGGTCTCATCCATGGCCTTCAATGGATTAGTAAGATAGGGATTAAGTAATTTCAAGTCTATGGAGATAATGAATTGGTTATGCACCAAGTCAGAAGCCACAATTCCAATAAGAAACAATTAATGAAGACCTAAAAGCATAGAGTGTGGGACCTAATTGAGGAATTCGAGGATTTAAACATCCTTTTAGTGCCAAGGAGAAAAAATAAACATGCTGACAGACTAATAACTATGGGGGCTCATTTTGATATCTCTAATGAATTGAAAAGGACCAAGGTGTAACCACATTAAAAAGTGGTGATTCAATGCTAGATGATTAAAGTCATTAATAGGTCTTTAAAAGTGATAAATATATTGCATATTTCTTGTAGTAAGAATTAGAGTGATCCTCTATCAACTAAAGAAAGTTGTAGCATCAGTATGAGGAGTAAATTTTTCAATTAAGGTCCAATAAGATTCCTAAAGGGATAGTGCCCTAGAAGGTCTCTTTGATGAAGGAGACCATATGAGGAATGATAAAGTAGTGATGTCAACAAATTAAGAGAAATATGAGAGATTTTTTATCCTTGAAGACAAGATCCTCAACCTTGGAAAGGTAAGCACTAAAGTTGAAAGGCATGCTTTCATATAGAGTTTTGAGGAATATACATACATATTTGATTAGAAATATAGTGACCTAAGGGGATTTGATCCTAAATTCGACCAACATACTATAAAATTAGAAGCCAATGCCAATCTTGTAAGGTAGAAGTAGAGGCTCAAAAACACCTAAATTGAAGATCTCATGAGAAAGGAATTGACCAAGTTAATTAAATCCAAGATCATGTTCCTAATTAATCACTCTTAATGGGTAGCTAATGTAATACCTATTAATAATAAGAATGGGGAAATTAAGTTGTGTGTTGATTTGAGGGATCTGAATAGGGTCTCTTATAAATATCACTACCCTCTACCATCCATGGAGTAACTCCTTCAAATAGTTCTTAGTTTAGAACATTTCTCTCTCTTGGATGGGTATTTAGTTTACAACTAGGTGCTAGTGAGAGAATAATATTAATAAAATACTAACTTCACCATCAAGTGGGGCACATTTGCCTACCAAACTATGCCTTCTATATTGTCTAATGATGGGGCAACCTTTCAAAGAGTAATTGAAATGTATTTCCAAGGACTGATAAATCAAATGGTTCTAGTCCACTTGGATGACATCATAGTTTTCTCCAAGAAGGTCAGTGAGTAGATAGACCATCTAAGGTTGATCTTCCATAGGTGTAAATAATATGGGATCTCTTTTAAATCCTAAGAAGTGTGTGATTTCTGTGCATGAAGGTAAATTATTTGTTCATATTATTTCAAAAGAGGGACTATCCATTTAACCTAATATAATTTGTGCCATCCTAGCCTTGTCCTTACTAAAACATAAGAAGGGGATATAGATATTCCTTGGGAAGATTAAATTGTGAGAAAGTTCATACCTAGTTTGGCAAACTTGGTCAAACCCATCACCACCATGTTAAAAAAGAGCCAAGTGTTTTCTTGGTCAGATGAAGGCAAGGTAGATTTTGAGGCCATCAAGAAATCCATTTCTTAGGCCCCCTCACTCATAAATATTGACTTCTCTAAGGACTTCATCTTTTACATCTTTTTCAATATTGATAACATATTAGATATGTTGATACGAAAGAATGGTGAAGGAATGGAGTAGTCAATTGCCTTTTTTAGTCAAGGGCTATCAGGATTTGAGGTAAGGTAAATCTTCATTAAATGGTAGATTCTTTTAGCCTTGAGGAGTCTTAATAAGTTTAGGCTAATGCTCTACAAAAACATGATTCATCTTATGGTGTTTCACCCTAGGGTTAGGGAATTCTCCTTAACAATGATTTAAATGAGAAAAGAGTTGGTTGGATCACCAAAGTCATGAAATATGATGTGGAGATCAAGGTTACCAAGTTGGTCAGAGTTAAGGGATTATGTTATCAAATGGTGAATGACCTACAAAAGGACAAGGAAGTTATCTTGGTGACCCAAGATAACTCACATGCAAGTGCACCTCCACTTCAAAAGAGTTGTCTTCAAGATATGTCTCACTTATTTACAATAGGTGAATTCCCCCAAGGTTTGGACATAGATAAAATAAGGAATTTAAAGCTTTAATCCATACCTTATGCATTGGTTTATGGAGTTATTTTTATAAGGGACCTCAATGGGGTAATCCTTAGGTGCATAGATGATAATCAAGTGACCAATCTATTAGAGAAGTTCTAGGATGGAATTATAGGAGGTGATTTTAAACCTAGAACAAAAAGTGCAATGGTAATTAGGTATGGTTATTACTAACCCAATATTTTCAAGGATGCTCATGCATGGGTTATAAAATTCTATAAGTGTGCTTTCATTGTAGGAAAGCATAAACTAGTATCCCTTACACTCAATCCAATTCAGGTGGAGCAACCCTTCATGAAATGGGGGTTAGAATTATTAGGGATGATCACTCCACCATAAATTATAGGGCATAAATGGGTGATCACTACAACTAACTACTTTACCAAGTGGGTGGAAGCTATTGCTTTGAAGAAGGATAATGATCGTGTAGTTTAGGACTTCTATGATAACATTATGACCAGGTTTGGTGTCTTAGCCACTATACTTTTAAAAAAATTCTTAGCATTCCTTGGCATGTAGATAAATTAATGGGATCTAAAACTAGGCATCTACCTCAACACCTCTTCAAACTACTATCTTCAAGGAAATGGAATGGTAGAGTCCATAAACAAGAATTTGCTAAGGATCATCAAGAGGACCATGAAAGAGAATTAGAGAACATGGAACATAAAGCTAAGGAATACCTTATGGGATAATAGATTGAATCCTAAAGTTACCATTATCAATTTTCCATTTGTTCTTGTTTTTATAAGGGAATCCAAATGTCTTATCTCTCTTGAGTTGCTTATATTAGAATTAGCCCATCAGCTTGAGTTGACGGAGGATGAGCTCATGAATGTAAGGGTGATAGAACACCTAGAGATGGAAGAAACTAGAGACCTTAATATGAATACTTTGGATTCACATAAATCTCAAGTCAAAAATTCTTTTGACTAGAGGATACAATAAGGAACTTCAAGTAAGGGGACCTAGTCCTCAAATGGGAATCAACCAAGGCCAAGCTAGGTAACCATACCAAGTTTGATAACTTGTGGAATGGTACTTATTTGATCCATAGATGCAAAAAACATAATTATTTTTAGTTTACACAACTATATGGACAAGTATTACTCATACTAGTAAATGGAATTCGTTTGAATCCCTATTATTAGAAGTATTTCATCCATTGTAACATATTATACATAATAGAGTAGTTTTTTATGCTTTCCTCTAAGTGCATTGTGCACATTATCTTTTCAATGTGTGTTTTCCTTTCAATAAGTGCCTTGGGTACTTTGTTGTTCATTTTCATTTTTTTATTATTGTTTCAAAAGTGGTTATATATAAGGATAACCTTATGTTATACTCATGACTACTTGAGAGAAGACTTGGGGCTCCATATACCTTATGGATTGGTTTAAAGTGACTAGCCTTGCATATTATCCATGTAACCATAGGATGTTGAAAAAAATGGTGGCTAATTTTGGTGTACATATAGAACTTGACATTTCATTAAATATTCCATGGGTCTTACTGTGGATTAAGAGGCTGAATATAGTGCTAGATGGAATGAATGGTCCAGAGATCTCATGAATCTTGCAAAGCTTTTAGAACACTTTAAGCTAACTTTAAATGTAGTTTGTATAGATACAAGAAAAAAGTCTCTATGGTGGTAATTGTTGACATAGTGAATTGCACCTGGGGTAGGATGCCTAGCTCCTACCTTCCACACGTCAAAATGGAAACTCCCCTCTCACCTGTGGGACTGGCAAAGTTGGAGGGGAGGGTCTCTAGGTAAGGGCTAGCTCCCTTTGATGCATTTGAGTTGTTTCAATAAGTGCTAATACACACACACACACACACACACACACACACACACACACACACACACACACACACACACACACACACACACACACACACACACACACACACACACACACACACACACATATAATGGGGGGGATGGAAAGAGAGAAAGATTGCAGGAAAACAAAACTACTCTAAAAGAGGTGATGCACCAAATGATTCGACCTAATCACACTCACACTTGAAACCATATGAACACATATGTACACTTTAAATTGGGAAAAGGACTAGGCTGTAGGAAACTTAACATGGAGGCTTTAATGGAACACACAAAAAATAGGGACTCACCATAGGTGTTATGGAAAGGGCACACTATATAGTAACTTCTTCTGTCTCTGTGCTTCCAAGTGTAGCTCTACTTGTCACTTGTAGGAATGGCACCTTATAAAAAATAGGTACATTGGTATTAATCTTGTGAAAGCATTAGAAATCAATGACTAAACACAAAACCGACACTTAGACACACACAAAGATATCTAACCAGAATAGAGGTAAAAATGTGTTTATTGATTTTAGGTGAAAATTTGCCAAGGCTTCACCTTAAAAATGTGATAGATACTTTTCCTAAATGACAAGTCTAAAATATATAGAGGAAGAAAGGAGGCCTTTTGGCACCCATTTTACAAATGACCCATGTGTGTTCTGATCATTGGGAAGAGGAAAGCCGCTCCAAGGTAATGTTGTGTTAGCCCCTTATTTCAAGGTGAAATTATGGGCCACACCATTTATCTACAAAAGACTACTCCTTTAAGGCATTTTGTGGCTTGCTTGCTCATTAATGCAGAATGGGGAAAGATGAGTTGCATCGTTCATCACCTATTTGCACCTCTTGGTAATCAATTGGCAGACACTATTTCAACTGCAGATATAACTAACCTCCTTTTGCCACTTGGGCTACCCTCTCAATTTTTGCTCCTTCATCTCTCAGGTTACCTCTGCTAGTTCTTCAACTCTCCAAACTTCAGTCTTTGAATTCCTTTAGGTTCAAGCCATTTGTTTAAAAACCAATGGTTATTCATTCCTACAAAGTTTGATGTCTATGCACCCATCACTTTGAAACTCATAGGGCACTTTGAAATGTGGATGCCGACATGTGGTGGCTTCCATTGATTTTCTGATGGGACACATGGTAGTATCTCCTAAATTTATAGAAGCTTTAAACACCTTTGGAGAGTACTGCAAAAAATGATGCGTGGTGACTTCTGCTCTCTTTAATAGTTTGTTGGAGCCCACCACCTTTCTCTGCAAGACAAGAGATAGATCACAAATGTTTGACACTTGTCATCTTTTGCCGAGCCTTACAAGGGACACATGGCATGTTCTAATACTCCTAAAAAAGCATTTCAAAACCTTCTGTGGTTACCATTGGGCACCTTTCGTGCTCTAGATTTCTTGTTGTAAAATTTGACATTCATGAGCCCATCATAGCTTGAAAACTAGTAGCTAGTCTATCTTCTTAAAGTTGATGGCTTCCAGGATGTAACCATCCTTGGCAAATTTCTTTGGCTTCCTAGTTCAGCTTTTCTCAAATTTCTTTGGTCTTTTTTTCTGAAGGAATTCCTTTGGACAAAAGTCTGAAAGAATTCATCCTTATCTTTTGCTTTTAGGTTTCTTGAAAATGACCCTTCTGAAGGGTCCCTTTGCACCTGACTGCCTTCCAAAAGGGAACTTTTTCTACAGCTCTATGGACACTCCTTTGAGCCACCCAATTGAACTAAGCCATTGAACTAATTGATTGAACCAAAAATGGTTCAACAGTTCAACACTAAACACCATTTGATTAAAGAAAAAGCTGATGAACCGATGGAGTGAACTAAGCGTGAACCAAAGCCATTAAAATTTATGTTGAAATTTGCTAATGAAACAAGGAAAATGAACCAAGAGTGTTGAACCAATGTATTGAACCAAGTTGATGAATTGAGGTGTTGAACTAAAAATGGTTCAATGGTTTAATAGTTTAACGGTTTAACACTGCGTGCCACTCATTCATTAAACCAAGCCTTCAAACCTGCTACTTGAACCAAACACTTGAGCCCAAAAAGGTTCAACAGTTTAATGGCTCAATGGTTCAATATTGTGCACCATTTTTTGAATTTTGTTGATTAAAACCAAGCCCCTTTAAACCTTCTACAAAGAACCAAGGCATTGAACCAAGTGATTAAACTAAGTGATGAACCAAGGCATTAAACTAAAACAATTAAACTCAGCTATTGAACCAAAGTGATGGACCAAGTGATGAACCAAGGCTGTTGAACTTGATCTTTGAACCAAAGTGTTGAACTCAGCTATTGAACCAAAGCATTGAACCTTGCATTGAACCTGAGCAATGAACTTGCTGATTGAACCAAGGTGTTGAACCAAGGCATTAAACCAGTTCAATGGTTCAATGTTTCAAAGATGCCAACCTTCCTTTTGAATTTCTTTAGACAAGAGCCTGAAGAAACCTTGTAAAACCTAGCACTCTCTAAAATAATTCTTCATGTGCCAAAATACTAACCTACAAAGTTCATAGAAAAATAAATCTTCTTTGCAAAATTTGTAGAAACTTCACCTGTAGGGTCCGTAAAGATAGACCTACAGAGTCTATAGACATTCTTGGACTTGTGAATAATCAAAAAATGAAATGGCCTAAAATAGCAAGGGAAGAAGGGGACCAATTTTTGGCCTATTGGGCAAAAAATGGTCAACAAATTAGCAACTCCCAAGGGAAGTATGCCTGCTATGCTTAGAAGCCAGTTGCCTCAAAATCCATTAGGCACAGAATCAAATTGTAACTTAAAGATCAGCAATATCTCTAATAAATTCTAGAACCAAACACAAAGATTTACCTCAAAAGGAAATGAAAACACACACAAAGCCAAGAAAATTACTAACATGTGCAGAAAGCACTTAGGAAAAGCAAGAGAAAAGTAAGGGAAATATATACATGATGGAAAAGGGGGTTAGTGGAAATGCTTAAGATGTATCCCATTAATTGGGATATACAGTTCTTTGCCATCCAGCCTAGAGAGTTGGAATGCATTATGCTACTTGCACTAAGTGATTACTTATGGGCCACTCCATAGGGCATCAAACTTTACATGTTTTCCAGGCTTAGCTCGGTACTCATCCCATTTCAAGATAATGTCTCCTTTAGAGAAACCTTTTGATGAAGATTTTTTGTCAAAGTGTCTCTTCATTTGTTGTTAATAACTAGTTGTAGAAGCCATAGCTGAGTCCCTTATCTCTTAGAGCTCCATCAGCTCACATAGCCTGACCTCCATGTTATTTCCTTCTTCTAATTATAGCTAGTGAGTGAGGTCCAAGGCTGGTAATTCAAGTGAAATGGGGAGCCTAGCTTCCCTTCCATAGATGAGCGTGTATGGCGAGTTGCCAATTTCTCTCTTTAGGGTGACCCTATCCACCCACATGGCTATTTTCAACTTGGCATGCCAAGTCCTCTAATTCTCCTCCATGGTTCACTTGATGATCCTGATCAAGTTCTTATTTTTAGACTTAGCCAGCCCATTCCCTTGTGGGTAGTAATTGGGTGAAGTGCTGAGACATATACCATATCTCAGTGCCCATTTGCTTGTTTTGGTTCCCAAAAAATCTAATGCATTATCTGAGATTATGGTTGCTAGAACCCTAAACCTTGTCACTAGGTCCTCATAAAAGTCTAGGACTGCACTTTCATTGGCCTCCTTTAAAGCAACAACCTCTACCCATCTTTTGAAATAATCTATGGCAGTGAGGATGCACTTGTGTCTAACATTGGAGGGAGGATTAATCATCCCTATGATGTCCAAGCCCCATTGCATGAATGGATGCTCCACCTGAATAGGTTGTAAAGGCATGGCATCCAATCATTGCTTCCCATCAAAAAGTGTACACTTTTGGCACTTTCATACCCAAGCATGGGTGTCCCTAAAAAGAGTAGGCCATAAATAGCTAGCTCTCATTATTCTTGCTAGAGTATCCCTAGGAGCAAAATAACCACTTGCTGGCCCATCATGGAACTCAAACAGCACCTTATTAGCCTGTCCTGCATCTAAACATCTTAAAAGGACTCTTGAGAAATCCTTTTTGAATAGCACTCCATCAATTAGGACATAAGGGAGACACTAGAGTCTAAAATATCTCCTCTTGGTCCTATCAAGGCCCTACAGGCACTCACTAATGAGAAGGAAATGCCTCACATTTGATGTCCAATCCTTCATGACAACTAGTTCTTCTACTGTAGCTACATCATGAATTAGTAGACATTCCTCCATTTGCTACTTAAAGTCTATAGTGAGGTGTTCACATAGGCCTCTCCCTCTTACCAGTTTGGTGATCTTGATATCTACATCATATTCCATCACCTTAGTGATCCACCCTACTCTCTTCTTATTTAGGTCTCGGTTGATCAAGAAATCCTTGATGCTAGGATGTGGGACCATAAGGTGGATTTTGCTATTAGACAACATATGCTTGAATTTCTTTAGATTTCATATGACTGCTAGGACTTGCTTTTCCACATATGTGTATCTGACTTCAAAACCTTCTAAGCCTTGGCTAAAAAATGCAATTGGTTGCTCAAGGTTATCATCACTTGCTTGGGTAAGCATGGTGGAGATTACCCCTTCATTTCCAAAGGTGTAAAGGTTGAAATCTTTGGTGAAGTTAAGGCTAATCAAGGTAGGAGCCCAGGCTATGGCCTACTTGATTTCTTCAAAACTATCTTTTCTCCATGCTGTCCATGTGAACTCCTAACCCTTCGTCAGCATAGAGGTCAATGGCTTGAACATCTCCACAAAGTTTTGGATAAATCTCCATATTAAATTTATCTTGCTAAAGAAGCTTTGGAAGCCTTTCTTGTGCTTAGGTAAGGATAGCTCTAGGATGGAACAAACTCTTTCTAGGTCAATAGTCAGGCCTTTCAAAGAAACAATGTGACCAAGGAGATCTCCCTTGTGGACAATGAACACACATTTATTAGGATTGAGAGAGATACCAAACTCTCTACACCTCTCAAAGATTTTCCTGAGGTGTTTCATGTGTTGGCTTGCTTCTTTGGAGAAAATTATCACATCATCAAGATATACCAACACAATATTATTTATCAGGCCTTGAAAGGCCATGTCCATGGCTCATTGGAAAGTGGCACCAACATTAGATAGTTTCAAAGGCATTTTATTGTAATCAAATGTTTCCCACTTGGTTGTGAAGGTTGTCTTGTGCTGGTCATAGTCTTATACCAAAATTTGGTTATATCTTGAATACCCATCTAGGAGGGAGAAACGCTCGTTGCTTGTCACCATTTGAAGTATCTATTCCATGCTTGGGAGAGGATAATGGTCTTTCAAAGAGACTCTATTGAGGTCTCTAAAATTGACACATTGTCTGATCTCTCCATTCTTTTTTTAGATAGAAACAAGATTGGCCAGCCAAGAAGAGTGTTTGATTGGAAATATAATCCTAGACTCAATCAACTTGGTGAGCTCCTTGTGCATGAGAGGCTTAATCATTGGGTTGATAGGCCTCTACTTTTACTTGATTAGTTTGGCACTTTCTTCTATCTCAATGGTATGCTAGGCCAAACTTGGGTCAAAACCCTTTAAATCACTATACTCCCAAGTGAAGATATCGACAAATTCTTGGCACAGCAAGATGAAGGCCTGCCTTTCACAGTTTGTGTACACTTTCCCAAGTGCAAGTAGCTTATCCTTGAATATTTCCACCTTCTTATGGTGTTCCTCCTTTGTTTTAATGCATGCCTTGTCACTTCTCAATTGGTCATCTCCATTAAAGATACTCTCTAGAGTGACCAAACCTTTGGGGAGCTTATTGTTCTTCAACTGAACAATTTGGCTGCCATATTGCTACTACAGCTTAACCTAGTTTTTTGTAGAAAACTCAGCTTCTTCTTACAAGAAGAGTGATATTTTATGATCATTATTGAAGACATGCCAATTGATGACATTGTCAGGTACATAGGGCTAGATCACTACCTTCAAGTGACATGAGTTGTGTTCTCAGCCTATCTCTTAAGGGATATCAAATTGGGCACCAACTGTTGCCAGCCTATCTTCTTGCTTATTCCACTCTCTACGAATGGAGAAAATATTGAAAGCAAAGAAATTTTCCACTAAGTTCCATACCCTATCTTTGTAGGACTTTAGAAGAGAATTCTTCATCAAATTCTAGCCTCTTACCTAATTGATGATTAACTCAATGTCACCAAAGACTTGCAGCTCCTTGACTCCTCCTTTCCTCACCCATTCCAAACCATGGATGAGGGATTCATATTCTACAAAATTGCATGTGTAGGAGAATTAGAATTGGAAAGCTTAAAATTACCTCTCTTTTGAAGGAAAGACCAACACTATTTCACCACCAGCTCCCAACTTACTTCTTGAACCATCGAAGAACATCTGCCATAGACCTGAGCTTTCCTAGTTGGCTTTCATCAAATTTGGTATGAAAGTACCTTCTTCATGCATGTAACAAATTTTGAGGCCCACCTCCTCTATGAATTTGTAAGGATCATGCTTGAAGTTGTCGCTTCCCCATTCATCTAAGAGCAGGTCTACAACTCCTTCAAGGGTAGAGGATGGAGATTGGTCTACTTTGGACTCTTATTGGTCAATGATGGCATAACTGACATTTGCTACCTTGAACGAGTAAGGTTATAGATGATCTCTATAGAGTGGCTTGGATTCAATCTTGACTTTAGTCCCATACTTGGTTCTAAAAACTAGATAAGATTGATTCATTGCTAACTAGCCACCTATCTTAGATGTAAAATCCCTGGATAAGCAGATGGCAAAGTAAGGAGGGACATCCACCACTACCACATCATGAGGAAATAAGAAGGTCGGGCAAGTGTGTAGCATCAAGCTCAGACCTCTTACTACCCCAACTATCTTTGTTGGGGTTCCATCTAGCTGGAGGACTCCCTTGGTCATTTCTTCATATTTCAAGCCCAGCTTGTTGGCTATACATTTGGGCGTCATTGAGGTGCTTGCCCCACTGCCAATGATGAAATTGTGCACCAAGAGATCTCCTATGACCAAGGAGACATAAAAAGGAGGAACCTTTTCTTCTTTCCAAGCTTGACCTAAGGTAGAAGGTTATCCATTCATCATCAAGACATCATCAGCCTTTGCTAGGACATCTTGTTCATTTAGCTCCTACAATTCCTTTTGTAACATGTCCTTTTGTCTTGGTATTGACAGTGAATCCCACAAGGAGATGTTTATGTGTAGCTTCTTCATCTAGTCAACCACATTGACTTGAGGGTTTCCTTCCTTCAAATTTTCTTTGGAATTATTTACAGCTTGAGGTGCAGGCCAAGGAGCTAAAGGCACAACCGGTGGTCTGAAACTTGGGACCTTTTGATTTACAAGTGATGAAGAGGATATTGCTAACATTTGGGTAGTAGCCTAAGATTCTTCCATTACTCTCCTTTTGAATCTTGTGTTGGCTACAACATGATCAGCCTAATTGTCTATAGCACCTACATAATTCACTAAATAGAATTCTCCTTCTAGATGATTCATGAGAGTAGAATCAGGTTGGGTCTGACTACTGCTTGTGCTGGGTTGCATTAGAACCTCAAAGACTTGGGAATCGGTGGATGCCTAATTGTCTTTCACATTTGGGTAATAACTCATCATTTCATTTGTGTAAATAGCCTACTCCTAACCATATCCCATGGTTGAACAACTTGGTTGTTCTTGCACTAGATTGTTTTGAATGGGCACCATAGCCTTAGATGATGAAGGAGTGCCTGGGTTGTAGCCTTGAAAGGGTCTAGTCTGAGAAACTTGACTCTATTATTGATTTTAATGTTGGAAAGGGGGTCTAAGAGCTTGACCATACCGCTGGTATCCTTGGTTGGGTCTGTTGCTTTGAGCTTGTTGCCTTTTAATAGCCACAAGTTGATTTGACATATTTTTCATCAGACTCTTGACTTCATGAAGCTCATTGGATGGAGTAGCAGCTAGTTTTTCTATGCTAGGCAAAAGAGGTAATATGGGAGCAATGGTCTGAATTAAAGGTAGCATTTTAGGGAAAAGTGGCATATGGGGTCTAGGAGCTATCTTCCCAGCCTGCACTAAGCAATTTTTAGCTGCTATAGCTATGTCATAGGTGGGAGGTAGCACATGCCCTCCCATGGACTATATCACAATAGTGATATCACTATTCAATGCTCTTAAGTAATATAGGAAAGCATAGCTAGCTATCGGTCTTATTAGAATGGGGATTCTATCCCATGTCTTCTAAATTTGAGAGTTGAAATCCTACATGTATTCATGTGGGGCTCTTTTCATGGTAGTCAGTTGCTCAGCAAAGTGAGAGGTGGTCACTCTTTTCCCAAAAATGGTCCATCAAGTGAGTACCCAATTCATTCTAGGAACTGATTGAATCTATGGTCAAAGTCCCATACCATTCAAGAGCTTTACCCTTAAGAGACAGTGCTAGCAATTTGAATGCAATATTTTCCTCAGTGACATTGTGAATATTGTAGAGGTTAACAATATTTTTGATGTGCTTGATGACTATAATGGACCCCTCTCCATCAAAGGAAGGCACACTTTTGAGGGCTGCTCTTGGAATTAGGTCATAGCATTAGAGATTCAAAGGACTCTGACCATGAAAATTCATAAAGGGAACCGCCATAGCTATGACGGGATGTAACTGTGGCCTTACTGCATGTGTCCTTTTTAGCAAGTTTGGGAAAGTGGTTTGTTGAATAAGGATAGGTCCTTTCAAACCTCAGTCTCTTTGCTAAGTTCAAAGGCAACTCAATGAATTCGAAAGGAACACCCTTGGCAACAAACTGTGTGGTGACTTTAGGCATAGGAAGTCAAACTAGTCTTTGACTAGAAAATGAAGTTCTTACTAGTGGAGTCACTAGATGCTAAAAATGATTGGTTTGTTATAACAAGACCAACATCAATCCTAAAACTTTACTGAGTGTAAAAACTTTGTCCCACCTGGCATGCCAAAAATTGTTGACATAGTGGATTACACCCAGGGCAAGATGCCTAGCTCCTGCCTTCCACACGTCAAAATGGAAAATACCCTCTCACCTGTGGGACTGGCGAAGTTGGAGGGGAGAGTCTCTAAGTAAGGGCTAGCTCCCTTTGATGCATCTGAGTTGTTTTAATAAGTGCCAATACACATATATATAGATATATAATGGGGGGGATGGAAAGGGAGAAAGATTACAGGAAAACAAAACTACTCTAAAAGAGGTGATGCACCAAATGATTCGACCTACTCACACTCACACTTGAAACCATAAAAACACATATTTAAACTTTAAACTGGTAAAAGGACCAAGCTACAAGAAACTTAACAAGGAGGCATTAATGGAACACATAGAAAAAAGGGACTCACCATAGGTGTTATGGAAAGGGCACACTATATAGTAACTTCTTTTTTCTCTGCGCTTCCAGGTGCAACTCTACTTGTCACTTGTAGGAATGGCACCCTATAAACACTAGCTACATTGGTGTTAATCCTGTGAAAGCATTAGAAAGCAATGACTAAACATAAAACTGACACTCAAACACACAGAGATATCTAACCATAATAGAGGTAAAAATGTGTTTATTGATTTTAGATGAAAATTTGCCAGGGCTTCACCTTACAAATGTGATAGATAATTTTCCCAAATGACAAGTCTAAAATATATAGATGAAGAAAGGAGGCCTTTTGGTACCCTTTTTACAAATGACCCATGTGCATTCTGATCATTGGGAAGTAGAAAGCTGCTCCAAGGTAATGCTGTGTCAGCCCCTTGTTTCAAGGTGAAATTATGGGCCATGCCATTTGTCTATAAAAGACTACTCCTTTAAAGAATTTCATGGATTTCTTACTCATTAATGTAGAATGGGGAAAGATGATTTATTCCATCTATCACCTATTCACACCTCTTCGTAATCAATTAGTAGACACTATTTCAACTGCAGATATAACTCACCTCCTTTTGCCACCTAAGTTGCCTTCTCAATTTTTGCTCCTTCATCTCTTAGGTTACCTCTGCTAGTTCTTTGGCTCTCCAGACTTTAGTCTTTGAATTCCTTTAGGTTCACACCATTTTTTTAAAAGCCAATGGCTATTCATTCTTGCAAAGTTTGACATTTGTGTTCCCATCGCTTTGAAACTCATAAGGCACTTTGAAATGCGGATGCTAATGCATGGTGGCTTCCACTATGTTTGTGATGGGACATGTGGCAGTATATGATAAATTTATAGAAGATTCAAACACCTTTGGAGAGTACTATGGAAAATGACATGTGGTGACTTTCACTCTCTTTAGCAATTTGTCAGGGCCCACCACCTTTCTCTATGGGACAAGAGAGAGACCATAGATGTTTGACACTTGTCAGCTTCCATCGAGTCTTATAGGGGACACGTGTCATGTTCTGCTGCTCCTAAAAAAGCATTTCAAAACCTTCAATGGTTACCACTTGGTGCCTTTTGCGCTCTAGATTTCTTGTTGTAAAATTTGACATTCGTGGGCCCGTCACAGCTTGAAAACCAATGGCTAGTCTATCTTCTTAAAGTTGATGGCTTTTGAGACATCACCGTCCTTGACAAATTCCTTCAGCTTCTTGCTTTAGCTTTTCTTCTTTGCGGGCCTCGCTAAATTTCTTTAGACTTATTGTCTGAAGGAATTCCTTCAAATAAAAGTCTAAAAGAATTCATCCTTATCTTTTGCTTTCACGTTTCTTGAAAATGACCCTTTCAAAGGGTGCCTTTGCACCTGACTACCTTCCAAAAAGGCACTTATCATTTGGCTTTGTAGATGCTCCTTTAAACTGATCGATTGAACTAAGCCATTAAACCGACCGATTGAACCAAAAATGGTTCAATGGTTCAACATTTTAATAGTGCATGCCATTTGATTGAACTAAAAGCTGATGAACCAATGGAGTGAACTGAGCATGAACCAAATCCATTGAACTTTGTGTTGAACTTTGCTAATGAAACAAGGCAAATGAACCAAGAGTGATGAACCAACATATTGAACAAAGCTGATGAACTGAGGTGTTGAACTAAAAATGGTTCAATGTTCAACAGTTCAACACTACACGCCACTCATTCATTGAATCAAGCCTTTGAACCTACCACTTGAACCAAATGCTTGAACCTAGAAAGGTTCAATGATTTAATGGTTCAACACTGTGTGCCATTTCTTGAATTTTGCCAATTAAAACCAAGCCCCTTTAAACCTTCCATGATGAACCAAGGCATTGAACCAAGTGACTGAACCAAGCGATGAACTGAGGTGTTGAAATAAAATTGTTGAACTCAGTTGTTAAACCAAAGCAATGAACCAAGTGATGAACCAAGGCTGATGAATTTGAGGTTTGAACCAAAGCATTAAACTCGGCTGTTGAACCAAAGCATTGAACTTGAGCAATCAACTTGCTGATTGAACCAAGGCATTAAACTAGTTTAATGGTTTAATGGTTCAAAGATGCCAACCTTCCTTGTGAATTTCTTCAGATAAGAGCCTGAAGAAGCCTTGTAAAACCTAGCATTCTCTAAACTAATTCTTCATGCACCAAAAAACTAACTTGTAGAGTCCATAGAAAAAAAAATCTTCTTTGCAGAATCCATAGAAACTTCACCTATAGGGTCCATAGAAATAGACCTGTAGATTCTATAGAAATTTCTAGACTTGTGCAAAATCAAAAAATTAAATGGCCTAGAACAGCAGGGGAAGAAGGGGACCAATTTTTGGCCTGTTTGGAAAAAAATGGTCAATAGTAATAACATTCAAGATCATGAAAAAGGTTTTATAAAAGCCTTAAGAGTTCATCTAAGACTTATATATTCATGCAAAATATCAATCATAATTCTAAATGGACCAGACCATCCTTAAGATATCATGTAAAAATGGAACAGATTAGTTCACTTATGCATTTTATAAGAGCACCTAAAATATCCTTTTGAGCCAAAATATTATAGTTCCATGGAGTTATTCATTTTAGGAACATGATATGAAATTTTTATGTCTACACGAGATTTCTATCTAAGGTTATGGAGATTCAAAGTTGGACCCATAGGGTAGGACATTCATGTAAGTGTCAAGTGTGAGCTTCATAAATGTCCATTTAGATTCAAAAATGTCATCAAAAGGTTTAAATTTAATCAAGATCTAATATCCCATGTGAGTTAAAATACTAGTAATATAGATCTAATGGTTTGTGCTTAGGTCAAACAAGTCAAAAAGTCCCTGGGTTAAAATCCATTAAAAGGCTACAAGCTGGACAAGATCCAATAGTGCAGGATCATCGAGTAGAGATCAAATAACATGAGGTGACTAACAAGAAGGTGGGTTTGATTTTGATCAATGATCAACTTTCAATCCTACTAATTATTTGATAGTGCATAAGAAATAATAAAAAAGTGGGCCCAAGTATATCAAGGGTTCACATTTCTTTGTACATTTTGATCCAATAGTGCGAGTTAAAGTCAAAAAGTTAGTGGATCTAGATCAAGGGATCCTATTGATTCATATATTATTATCTAATGGTGTAATCAAAATTAATAGGTTCAACATATCTTGGGGATAGGTGAGATATTTATAAGTGTCATAAACATGTTAGGTTCCTAGTAAAATCAATGGTTCATGAGCATCACGTGTAAACAAATCAATGAGCAAGGTTCAATGTCAAAATACTAAGGGACCTTCAATGAGAGGTCAAACATGTGACAAAGGTTGAACTAGGGCAAGCAAGTCTTGCAAGAATCATCATTCCACCATTATAGTTCAACTAAATACCACTAAAGGGACATGTTGATATAGTTAGGATGATCTGATAAAATGGAACCTGTTGATGGTTAAAATTGTGCTTTGTTTCTAACACCAACAATGGGAAGTTTCAAGAATGTGGGACTTGCAACATGAAACAACATCCATATTTTTAAGAAGCTGGTCTCTTCTTTATATCAAGCGTATATTGGGAAAAGGGATAGTAATTTTAATAGAAACACAAATGCAAAGAAAGAAAATCTAACTATGGTGATGCACCTGAATGTAATTTGACCTTTAATCTGAACACAATGAAACTATATGTAAGATTCAATTACATTTAAGAGCAAACAAGGCATGATCAATGTAAAAGATGAAAAACAATAGAAACAGAGGCTCACAGCTTAGACTACTTTTGCAGTGACATAGAAAATATCAACAAAGGCACAGGACTCAATCTTCTTATTAATTCTCTAGTCACATAAGAGGCACAAAAACATGCACAATTACATAAACTTTCCAACTTAAGAAAATAAAACAAAGGCAAATGATATTTCTAATCATAGCTCTAGAAAGTCTAGAAACTCTTGACAATAAAGCTTAGACTATTTTTGTAGTGACACAGAAAATATCAACAAAGGCATAGGATTCAATCTTCTTATTAATTCTCTAGTAAAATAAGAGGCACATAAACATGCACAGTTACATAATCTTTCCAACTCAAGAAAATAGAACAAAGGCAAATGATATTCCAAATCATAGCTCTAGAAAGTCTAAAACTCTTGACAATAATTATCTCTAAAAATTCTCTATAGATTCTCCTCTCCTTGGTGATCTCTGTACCCCTATTTATAGCCTTGGATTCCTTCCAAATTATCTGCATGTTCTCAATCTAATGGCCCAACTAAAAACTAACTGAACTAGAAGTGTCTAACAAAAGATATTTCTTAGATTATGAAACATTCTATTTCTTTGCAAGTTCATTTGCCAAAGTAAATAATCAGGACTCTTCCCACTTTAAAATGGGAGAGGACACTTCACTGATTCCCCTTTTCCTCTTGAAAACCTTCTCTTTATTTAGGATGCACCATAAAATGACACTTGGCATGTTCTACAGCACTTACCAAAGACACACGACAGTTTCTACATAACTTATACTCTTTTTGTGTCTTTGCTCAGGATTGTTCTGCCTTTTACACCTGTGACAATCCACTTCTTCAAAACATTAACAAATTCATCTAAAATAAGACCCACAATTTTTCTCACTTGAGCAACTTAAAAAAAAGGCATAGAGACAGGTGGTGATTTCTACTTGCCTCAACAAAGGACACATGGCAATCTCCATTTTACTTAACTAGGGATATGTGGCAATCTCCACTACTTTTATCCACCTTTTGAGAAACCTGTAGAAGGTGACACATGCTGGTCTCCACATCACTCTATTTATATTATAGAAATAATCAGGCCTCATTTCATATTTACATGGATAGTGACACTTGGCAGCTTCTGCTTGCTTCAGAAACAAAACTTGAGACCTACCATAGTGTTTACTATATCGGTGAAACAAAATGAAGATAATTCAGAGGTTGACACATGGTGGTTTCTTCTCTCTTCAGTTGAGATACGTGGCATCTTCCATCACTTTTAGAAAAGCAAATTGAAACCTTCCATGATTTCCACTTGGTGCCCTCCACCTGATCATGATACTTAGCTTGTTGAAACCTTTCACTTAAAAGAGATTTGAAATGTGGATGCCGATATGAAATGTGGATGCCAACACTTGTCACATTCCATTGAGTTACTATGAGATATGTGGCACATCTTGACCAACTTATAGAAATTATGAAAGGTGCCTTGACTGATGACACTTGGCAGCTTTCACTTGACTTTGACACTTAGAGAAAAATGAGGCAAAAAGAAAATCAAACCTGAGCTCTGAGTCAAAACTTCACTGTCTTGAACCAAAGTGTGTGGGGACAAAAGTTTGTAGTGCAGAACTAAAAATAAAAATGAAATGTAGAATATTTTTTACTCTACAGTTATTGGTGACCCTAAGGACTTTTGAGCCTGCTCAAAAAAGAAACCACAACTCCCACTAGATCAAAATGTCAAAATTATAGCTTTAACAATGTTGTTTGATAGGCAGACCACTCATCATCAGATAACCCCTTCTTATTCTATAATTCATTGAAGGCTAAATCAAGGTTAATAATATCTTTGTGTGAAAATTTTTGCAAAATTTGAACTGAAGCCTTCAATTTGAATTCAAGTTGGGAAACAAGATCAAAATAGCTTCTACTTTAGGGACTGATGAATCATCCCTTAAATCCTAAAAAATTGTCTAATCATTCTGTTTGGCCAACAGTAAAGGTTTAATTTCATCAACCATTAACACCGTGTTGTCATCAAGAAATATAGAAGGAAGACCTAATTATACTAAGTCTTTAATGTGCTATTTCATTTCACTGATTCCTTCTTTCATTACATTGAGAAGCTTTCTATGACTGATGGCTATAGAATCACAACTGAGAACCTCATTCACTCGCTTAACATCAACCATTATATTCTCAATTCCTATTGTTGACAATGTTCCATCCATTACATCATAAAGCTTTTACAGCAATGTTTCAGAGTCCAATACTCTCCCAAAAAGTGTAGCTAGAGTGTTTGCAACTAAATTCTCCTCCTTTTCACACAATTTTTATGCATTTAGTAGGAAGGTGAGAGAAGGCCTGAGCTAAATAATCTTTGAAGAGATTCTCTTCCACATTGATTCATATAGCTGCTTCACCAGATTTAACACTCTGACATTCTTTGGCCTATTAACTAGCTCCAATGTCAATTATTCTACTCTCTATTGCTCAACTTAAAATTGGGCTTATATAGCCACAGTATTATTATGTTTAGCTAGCAACTTTTTTTGTAATTGAATAACCTACTATAGGGTTCCTTGCATTTTCCTTGCAATGCTACCTTTTCTTACCTTAGGGTCATCACTGCATCTTTTACCTATGTTAGCCCTACTTTTAAGGAATCATTTTGGGCTTGGATCACCTGGTGAGTCCAAAGAGAAATAGTATCTTACAACTATTTATTTAGATTCTCTATTTCATTATCTTTTCTATTGATTTCTATGGTCAAAATATTATAGTTTGCCTTTTCCTTGGCTAAATCAACATCCATCTTCTATAACCTCCTTGATGTTTTCAAGTAGTCTTTAACAACTATAGAAGTGGATTCGGTTAGCAAATCAATTTTGTCTTAGGGACATGTCTATGGCCACTGCATTCATTATGTAGTCTTCCAACTACATCTACTCACTTGGCTTGATTACATTTGGTGACAAATGAGTCACCATCAATTATTACTGAATTGGGTCAAATTGTGACCACAGATGTGGTGTAGCCAAGGCCTTATTTTCATTGATCCTCTTCTTCTCTTTTCAGGCTTCCCTCACCTTCCTAGCAGCATCTGCTTGGGTTTGGAAGGTAGAAGGAGAGGCAATGTGCCCACCCGCAAAAGGATGTCCCTGTGGCAAACCATATTGAATAGCCAATTTTTGGCTATGGGAAATCTGAGGGGGGAGTTTTTTGGGAATAGAGGGGGGAAATTGAGGTAATGTTAAAGCTTTAGTAGGGATAGATGGGGCAAAGTGAGAAATGGGAATGACAGAGGTGGTAGGGGATGTCATCTAGCTAGATGGAATCATCATGCCAATAGGAAAAGAAAGAGATTGATAAGGAGAAGGAGGAATAATACTTACCTAAGGAGCAATTATAGTACTCTATAATTGTCATTGTGAAGGTTCAGCTTCTTCCTCTGAATCAAACTGAAACTGCACCCTCTTTCACTTCTTTGGTGTCTCTTCTTCTGGCTATGTTTCTTTTCCTACAACATCAACTACTACTGTCAGTGATGCTTGTGGAGAATTGGGAATTTCAATAACCAATGCCGATGGGGAAGATTTTGGTGGCGAAGGCACCATACTCTTTTGCTTTTCCATGATGCTAAGAGATTGGGGCCAAACTGATACCGTTACTATAGCTGTAGTTTGCCCTGAGGCTTGTGACTCTTGGCTTGATCCTACTTTAGCTTCCATCTCTACACCCTGTGTTAGCAAATTACTTGTTTCAGGGCTAGATACATGGGACAAATGGCACTCATCCCATAGTTCTTCCCATCTCTCATTTGTGTCCACGTTCCCAAAAGAATGAGTTATTTGACAAATTTCTTGCCTATATTTCCAATAGGCTTCTATTTTCTCAGCATCCCAATCTTTATTCTTTAATACCCTTCTTAAGCCAAAAGTCATTCTGACTTTAGGATCAAAATACCTCTATTTAGCATAGAAATTTTCCCATGGTCTATTTTGTGGAAGGGGCAAATCTATAAATTCAACATAAAATCTAGGAATATCTTCTCTAGGATTTTTCCTATTTTCCCAAAAAGAGCAGCCTTCATGTCCAATTCTAGTTACAACCCTATTAGTCCTTATCGAAGAAGCTTTGAGACCATTTGGGTCATATACCCATTTGTCTTTGATTAGCAAGAAACCCAAGAAGGCTAGCTTTCTAAGCAACACAATCTCAACATCTCTAGCTTCTAATACCATGATGGTTGTCATGCATGGGAGGTCATACATTTTTCTCTTCCTCTTCCTAAAGCCATATTCATTATCTACTATATATACCTACCTGGCAACCTCTAAGAATGCTAACCTAAGAGTCAAAATCTTAGGTAGCAACATTGGTTCCCCACAAAAACCATGGACTCTTATAATTGTATGGTGGGATCCAAAATAGTAGTCACAAGGAATTGGGCAACTAGTTAGAAGGTTTGAAACACTTGGAAATAGTCTATTCATAACTAGTTCAGGGCTAAGGTGACAAAAAGTAGGGGTAACAAATAGTTCCTAAAAATTTGTATGGGTCACTAGTTTTTGACAAAATATGTGTCCATGTAGACATAGGAATGGTCCTTTGTAAATCAAAACTTGGGTTATACATATCAAGATGCATATGTTGGGCAAAGATGTTGGAGTTATGATACAACATGAGGTGAAACAAATAAGAAGAGTACCTAAAAAATCCTTTTGATTTGAATATGGCCAATTGTTCCACCATGGAGTATGCAATCTACTCAAAAAAATCAAGCTAATACTTCTGAGTCTTATCGATGGTTTTCAATCTGAGGAGGATAGCCATTTTTTCTCCATAGACTACCATATCATCTTTCATACCGAAGATGAAAGTCGTCATAGACAGTACATCTTGGCTAGCTTGTGTGAATTGGGCTCTTGATGTAGGGAGTATAGGCATAGTAGTATCATCATCACCCATTTGCAATTCGAATCTTAAGAAACTCAACTGAGTATTGATGTTTTCCCACATTCTTTGCATTTTAGCAATAGTGAGAAACATAGCTATCTTATCTTGATATACGGCTAACATGTCTCTAATAGCCTATTATGTAATTTACACCATGAATGGACCCTATTGAATGGTGCTTGAGGGTGCATGGAATAAGTTTGCTCATAGTTCGACCAAGTCAGGGCATGGATTCACACTTGGGACAATGAATTGTGCTAGTTGTGAATTCCATATCCTCATTGCAAACATCTCATATTGGCCCACTCTAGCCCTTTGAAGACACCTTTGATGTGCCCCTTCTCTAAGAGTTTTGCTACTAGCTCTTTGAAGAATTGGGTCCATGACTCCATCTGCATAATCTTTTATCTTTATTGGGTCACTTTCTTGACCAACTTTAGGGATTTTGGTTCATGGATAGGTCTTCAATGGTTACACAGGAGCTAAAGCATATGACTTACTCATATGAAACTTATCAAGGGATTCATACATCCTAGCTCCTTATTGTGAAGTCTGTGATCCCTCCATCTCTATATCTATTCTATGATAACTAGTATGAAATTTTGAAAAATAGAAACACTTCTACTAAAGCAAGTTTACTAGGAACCAAAAATGCAAGTAGCAGGATATTTTCTCACAGATGCAGGAATGTTTGAGAAACTGTAAGCTTTAACTCTTGTTAAGAGGTATTTATTGACCTATCAAGTCTCAAAATGGCATTAAATTTAGATAAGTGTTAGCAAATCTTACTCAATCTTTATGGGATAGTGAGATAGACACATTATGTAAGTGGCAACGCAAGGTACCTGGGGGATTTTTAAAGATTTGGGAGATATTCAATGTATGGAGAAATTTTGAAAAACTCTGAGCTGCTAACTACATGTTCAAAGAATAGTTATTTAAAAGAAAACCAGGAAAACAAAAATGGGAAAACAAAGCAATATGGAAAGGGAAAAATATCTTACTATAATACATTAACCAAATATCTTTGTCTCCCTCTTGGATCAAAAGAATAATTTCTAAAGTCTCCTTCATGACAAGATGACTTATGTTGCCAAACAAGTGGTTGAATTGGATGTAGCTCTAGCGATTTGCTCTCTTTGTATGCCATATTGATTGGCCTGCATTCAAGTGAGTCTGACTCAAACATGCTTCTAACATACATAAACTCTTCTTATTCTTGGAAGCTTGTCAAATGCCATTTCTTGATACTGGCATGTCTTATCAAGAAATTAATGACTATTTGCTCATCAACAGAAGCCCTTTGATATATATCATTTATTTTCTTATTTCCTTCTACCTCAAACTCAGGTTTTATTACATGATCATCCTCTTTAATGACTTCAAAATTAACAACCTCTTGAGAGGATAATTCTAAAAGTTTGTAGTAATTTTGCATATGTAATTGATTCTCAATGATGTCTTGTTCATCTGCGACCAGCTCATAACCTCCTTGAAGAATAGTATAACTTGACACAATGATTTCAAACAAGTCATTCAAATCATGATCAAGGAAATGTCCATGCTCCTCTACATCATCTTGGAAAGTAATAAGAAAGTTAGAAATTATCTTTTCTTCATCAGAGATTAAGGCATATGCTTGTGACTTCTCACTCAGAATATGGAATTCATGTTGAGAGATTCAAGGATTAATAGAAGAGGTATCTTTTGACTTTTCTTCCTTTAAAACATTTGAGATTTTATGATCTTCATCAAATATGATGTAATTACCCAGACCAATGGAGTCATAATTTCCATATGGGCCACTTTGCATCATAGCTAATAAATGATCATTTTCCTCTTTTTGATCATGTTCAGTCCATTCACCTAACTCCTCAACAAAAACCCTTTCTTCTTTATTCATCATAGCATGAGCTACCTCTAACTTTGCAGTTGGTTCATTGGTGATGTGATCCTTATATAGTGGCTCAGATAATATCTTCATCTTTGAACCATATTTGGTTCTTAGGATGAGGTGAGACCAATCAAGGGACATATATCCTCCTATGTTAGCTATAAATTCTCTGGATAAGCATAGGCCAAATATAAGAGGTATATATATGACTCCTATATCTTGATTTACAATTATATTGGGACATTTATATAATTGTAATGGGAGTTGTTTAATTCTCCCTATTATTTGTACTACTTTGCCATCTAGCTACATGACTCCTTTAGTGAGTGGTTCATACTTTAATTTTAAAGCATCAGCTATCTACTTAGGCATTATTGTAATACTAGCCCCTAAATCTATCATTGCATTATGTATTAGTTTCTTGCCAACTATCAAAGTTAAATAGAAGGGATCCAGTTTAGATTTGCTTACCTCTAGTGCATTGTTCACTAGGGCTATTATCTACAGATGAACTATGCCTTTGAGCTTTTCTTTTTTAGTAGGTCCTTTGATAATAGTACATTTGGGCACTACTTGGCCTTGTAGAGATTTTTGTAGTAGTGTCTTCTATTTAGGAATAGCCAATATATCCCATATTGATACTTATACTAGAGTCTTCTTTAATTGATCCACCACATTTATTGGTCCCAGAGTCTGAGTTCTTTGAAAATAAGGATATCTTGTTTTTTCTTGAATTTGTGTAGGAATCACTTGATTCTACACTGGCTGACACACTTCTTGTCTGACAGTTGTGTCTCTTTGTCCTTGAAATGGAGGATTTTCTATGACTTGACTATTTACAACTTCAAGCTATTCCACCATCCTTCTCTTTGATCTAGTATAATATTCTGATTGCACCACTAGTTTCTTGGAAGTGGAAGCTTCGTTCACGAAAACTAATTCTTCATCTTCAAAACATGAGAACAAAGCATGTTTTGGGGCTATTTATTTTTCTTATTGCAAAGACATCCCTTGCATCTGAGCCATTAAGACTGAATTTTGCATACCAAAAGATTGGTAGACTTGATTGTCACCAGTACTTGCAAATTATCCATCCATTCTTCTTTGCTCTACCACCTTTTGTTATATATTACCCATGGGATAATATTTAAGCATATGAGCATTATTGTAAGGGAAATAGTAGGCATTGGTACCATCTGCTTAATTATTCTTCCCTAGAATAATCTCCCTATTTGAATTGGGAGGAATAGTCTATGAGGGTGTAGAGACTGCAACTAATTGGTTTGTTGGCTAAGGGTAATTTTGCCTTTAAGGACCCTAATATTGGTTTGGATGTGATGGAAATCTATTTCCTTGATAGCCTTGATATTGGGGTTTAGTATAAGTATTCTATTGTCTTTTCATATTTATCAGCTCATTAGAAAATGTCCTTAAGATATTCTTGATATCATCTAGCTTAGATGGCTAGGTAGGGACAATTTATTTAGCAGGTGGTTGAGGATATTTGTACGTAGACATAGGTGGGGTTATTATTTAGGGGATTCTTTAGGTAATGGCAAGGAAATCTCTAGAAACATGGGCATGGAAAGCCTTAGAGACAACTTTCCATCATCTATCAAATTATTTTCAACTCTGACTACATAGTCATAAGCCTCTGGCAGAGTCTGACCTCCAAGAAATGGAATCATAACAGATATGTCTAAATTTAAAACCTTAAGATAAAAAACTATAGGCATACTTGTTAATGGTCTAGCTTTAGCAAGGATTCTTTCCCAAGTCTTTTGAAATCTGGAATTGAAGTTAGTCATCACTTCTTATGGTGCCCTTTGGATGGTAATCAATTGCTATAATAAAGAAGACTTATCACCCTTCTCTTTGAATCTTTCAAAGAAAAGATCTCCTAGCTGATCCCATGTAGATATGGTATTTAGGGTCAAGGACTGATACCATTCTAGAGATTTCCCTTTAAAATAAGTTGCTAATAATCTTATGGCCATAGTTTTCTATGTGACAACATGTATAACACATACATCTAATACATCCTATAGACGTTCTTCAGGTGTTTTGAAGTCTTGCCCACTAAATTTGGGTAGATATTTCACGGCATTCACTGGGATAGGGTCTTAAGTGGCTAATGGTTATGGGAGAATCAAAGGACTAATAGTGTTCCAACTTGCATAATTTATTGGGGCTATATGGGCTCCCATATTTACTCTTGGTATTGGTATAAAATGGTTGACTCTTCTTCTAGGACTAGTTACCAATGGTGGCAAAAGAATACCTAGATTTATAGCAAACTGAGATCTGGTTATTGGTCCACTGCTCTGACTCCTCATAGCTCTCTAGTTCATATGATCTTGAAAGAAACTTCAATATAGTGTCCCACCGGGCATGCCAAAAATTATTGATGGTTAAAATGTGCTTTGTTTCTAACACCAACAATGGGAAGTTTCAAGAATGTGGGACATGTAACTTGAAACAACCTCTAGATTTTTAAGAAGATGGTATCTTCTTTATATCGAGCATATACTGTGAAAAGGGATAAGAATTTTAACAGAACACAAATGCAAAGAAAGAAAATCTAATTATGGCAATGCGCCTGAATGTAATTTGACCCTTAATCTAAACATATTGAAACTATATGTAAGATTCAATTACACTTAAGAGCAAACAAGGCATGACCAATGTAAAAGATGAAAAATAATATAAATAGAGGCTCACAGCTTAGACTACTTTTATAGTGACATAGAAAATATCAACAAAGGCATAAGACTAAATATTTTTATTAATTCTCCAATCACATAAGAGGCACAAAAACATGCATAGTTACATAAACTTTCCAACTTAAGAAAATAGAACAAAGGCAAATGATATTCCTAATCACAGCTCTAGAAAGTCTAAAAACTCTTGACAACAAAGCTTAGACTATTTTTGCAGTGACATAGAAAATATCAACAAAGGCACAAGATTCAATCTTCTTATTAATTCTCCAGTCACATAAGAGGCATACAAACATGCATAGTTACATAAACTTTGCAATTCAATAAAATAGAACAAAGGCAAATGATATTCCTAATCACAGCTATAGAAAGTCTAAAACTCTTGATGATAATTCTCTCCAAAAAATCTCTCTCTAGATTCTCCTCTCCTTGGTGATCTTTGCACCCCTATTTATAGCCTTGGATTCCTTCTAGATTGTTTACATGTTCTCAACCTAATGGCCCAACTAAAAACTAACTGAACTAGAAGTGTCTAACAAAAGATATTTCTTAGATTCTGAAACATTCTATTTCTCTGCAAGTTCATTTGCCAAAGTAAATACTCAGGACTCTTCCCACTTTAAAATGGGAGAGGACACTTGGTTAATTCCCCTTTTCCTCTTGAAAACCTTCTCTTTATTTAGGATGCACTATAAAATGACACTTTCCATGTTTTACAGCACTTACCAAAGACACATGGCACTTTCCACGTAACTTATACTCTTTTGTGTCTTTGCTCAGGAGTGTTCCACCTTTGACATCTGTCACAATCCACTTCTTCAAAACTTTAACAACTTAATAAAAAATAAGACCCATAGTGTTTCTCACCTGAGCAACTTAAAAAAAATGCATAGGGCCAGGTTGCAATTTCTTCTTGCCTCAACAAAGGACACATGACAATCTCCGCTTTACTTAACTAGGGATATGTGGCGATCTCCACCTTTTTTAGCCACCTTTTGAGAAACCTACGGAAGGTGACATGTGCTAGTCTCTGTGTCACTCTATTTATATTATATAAATAATCAGGCATCATTTCATATTTACATGGATAGTGACACTTGGCAGCTTCTACTTGCTTCAAAAACAAAACCTGAGACCTACCACAGTGTTTACTATATCGGTGAAACAAAATGAAGATAATTCAGAGGTTGACACATGGTGGCTTCCACTCTCTTTAGCTGAGATATGTGGCATATTCTATCACTTTTAGAAAAAGCAAATTGAAACCTTCCATTATTGCCACTTGGTGCCCTCTACTTGATCCTGATACTTAGCTTATTGAAACCTTCCACTTAAAATAGTTTTAAAACACAGATGCTGATATGAAATGTGGATACTGATACTTTTCACATTTTGTTGAGTTATTATGAGATACGTGGCATGTCCTGACCAACTCATAGAGATTATGAAAGGTGCCTTAGCTAATGACACTTGGCAGCTTCCACTTGACTTCGACACTTAGAGAAAAATTAGGCAAAAAGAAAATCAAGCTTGAGCTCCAAGTCAAAACTTTGCCATCTCCAACCAAAGTGTGTGGGGATAAAATTTTGTAGTGCACAACTAAAAATTAGAATGAAACATAGAGTATTTTTTACTCTACAGAACCATTAAAGCTAAATATAGATGAATATTTATGGCATACAAAATTCATTATGTGACTATTCTCACCATTATTTAAAGGAGACATATATATTTAATCTCATGATTTATATGGATGCTCAAAGGAAAAAATAGGTCTTTTAGACTTAATAAATATCAAGAGTAAAGATATGTATTCTATAGGTCTGTATTGATATATGTGGCTATAGGAAAACCAATAAAAGAGATTGGTTTTCCATCTATATAAAATATTCAG
The DNA here is from genome assembly GCA_037957365.1 of Torreya grandis. Classification (NCBI taxonomy): domain Eukaryota; kingdom Viridiplantae; phylum Streptophyta; class Pinopsida; order Cupressales; family Taxaceae; genus Torreya; species Torreya grandis. Next base: position 843,118 of record JARHVA010005846.1, read on the forward strand.
TCTAGATTTGATCGAGGGTATATGTATGTGATTATTGAAGAGTCTCCTCATCCTTCAACATGGCCATATTTTTTATAGGCAATTATCAAATTAGATAAATCCATGATTTTGTTAGATCTATGATCATGAAAGTTTTTTCTTAAATGGGAGATGGCATGAAGGATAAAAAAGAATATCTAGTGGTTGGAACTTGTAGCTGAGTACATTCAATGTGTCCTCAAAACCTTTGGGGACTTTCTCACTTGGCAATCCATAAATAGTGCCTGATTGATAAAAAAGGTGATAAGTCATTCATTAGATAAAAATGTGGTGGCTCAAGATCAATTAATGATCTAAGATGGTGTGTTCCCTTTTTGATAGCATGATCCCACTTTCTTTCTCTATCCCTTCTATATATCCCAGTCACATTGACATTATAGGGTTCTCAGTTCTTATAATTTCCATTATTTTCTAGGATAAGGATACTCTTTGAGACTCTTTCAAAAGTGTGCTCATTTAATGAGGTTAAAAACTATCAAAAAATAGTAAAAACAACCTTTTTACGTAATATGATTAACTCTTTTACTATCTTTTGTCTTTAATTAGTGCTTAGTATGTTTGTGCATGGTGAATTTTTGAAGGAGAGTCTTCATAGTTCACTATCCTTATGCTTACCTATTTGAAGGTGTTTTCAAGCTAACTTTTAGGTCTATATTAGTGTTTAGTTTGGACCTATTCTATGAAATATTTATGTAACTAGTGAGACTGTGAGATTGTGTGAGCTATAGTTGTCTTATTACTGATCTAGTATGGGTTCAAGCTCATATGAGTGTCCATTTTAACTGTGGTGCATCACATTTTAGCTTTCTTAGGAGATCTTAAATCCTTTCTAACCCTTTTCTCACCAATTTTCATTATTTTAGGTTAGCATCAAGAGGAATCTATACTAATCTAAAGTTCTAAGCACATTATAGCTGACCATAACTTGGGGTTGTTCCCATTATGTAGCTGAATTGGAGGGAGCCTGAAGAACTCTCTCCAAGGGTGAAGATTGAGCCCATAAAAACTAGTATTGATACCACCACTAGAAACCCTATCATTACTTCTCTTATATTGAGGTTTGGATTCTAATTCAAGTCCTAAAATTCATCTATATCTATATTTACCTCCACTACCTCAAGGTCTATCACACCAAACAAATCCTATAACACCACTGATTGGTCTGCTAACATCCAAGTGATCTTCCAACCCTAAATAGACATTATTAATATCCTATGGATATCCTCCAAAGTTAGTGTGGCCACCCCAATTAGAAAATGAAAATTATATGTCTCAAAATTCCAATTCTCTTCAAGCATTGATCAATATGTTTGATCAAATTAAATCATTGGCAGTCAAGCTAGGTGATATAACTCTATTACCTCTAATATCCCCACAAGCTCCTGTATCCATATACCCTATCACCATATAAATTTGTATTATTTTTTTCATGTTTTAATGACCCTAGATATCTCCTATAAGTCACCACACAAGGAACCAAGTCAATCACTTCTTCATTTTCCCTCTAATTCCTAAATTCTAGTTAATTTATTCTAATTTTGGGCCTAGAATAATATTCTTTTGGAACCACTTTATATTACTCTACCTCATTTAATATTTTTGGTGACATCATAATTTTATCCATTATCTCACCATTTAGAATATCAACCTTGACATTTTTCTTTACTGGTTTGAAAAATGGCTAATCTACAAGGTGTTCTCACCATTTGGTAGGGCAACCTCATTGTTTTATGTGATTTCATCATTTGACTAGGAAACACCACCATTTGATTGTAAATTATATTTTAAATTGGCAAGGTTGATGATTTATCCATGACCTCACCTATTTATACATATGACCCTTCCAAAACACCCATGATCATGCTATTTTTTGTGGTGACCTCACCCTTTTCGGTAGTGACACCAACATTTATAATTTTTCAAATAGTAAAATTGACTAAAGTTATAATAATACCTAGTAATAAATTAATTCAATTAAAAAATACAAAAACCCAAAAAGTTACCAACCAATTCTCCACTCCCTGGTAGTCACTAGTACTCTTAGACATGATTCGTAAGGTTGTTAGTGACATGGGATATTGGCCATTATACTTAGGTCTCTCACATGCAACTATGAGAGATCTATATTTAAATATTTGAGGGTTAATATGAATGATTTTAAACCCCCAAGGGTAACATTATATTAAAATTTTCAAAATTTCTCCCTTAGGCCTCTTATTCCCCCATTTATCTTCCTAGGATGTTCATTCTTGCCCCATTTGTCCATTTTTCAAACCATTTTCTTCTGATTTCTCCATTTTTGGCCTCTTTTACTAAATTATGTCATTAATTTTTATTTTTATCAAGTACCAACCCATTAAATATTAAAATTTGCCATCCTCCCCTTGAAGGGGTATGATGGGCTTCCTAAGTGCTATTTAGGGCATTTTTGTAACCACATTTATCCATGACTCATGCAAAATTTAGTTGAAAGTGGAAATGAATTTATTTATTTTGAAAATTACCATTCTAAGTTACTTCTTTATTCTTTTAAAATCCATCACTTTGACCAAATATATTACCATGCCTTATCAAATAGGGGAAAAGTGTAGACATCCAATTTTTATCAATGTTGTACTAAAATTACAAATCTAAATGACATTCTATAAAAATGTACAATCTAAAATAAAATCATTGAAATGTTCTAATTTGTTCACACACATCATGTGTATGTGTTTATTTACACTCATGTATCCATGAATGTGTAAATGTATATTATGCAATCATTATCTTCTTACAATTCACTTCATGTCAAGTTTGCAACCAAAAAACTTATCATTCTAGACCATTTAAATTATATAATCCATTTTCACATGTTATTTGCAAGTTCAAATTTATTATTGTGTCCCTAAATGGGGCAATGCATCATTCTTAACTATTATTTTCTTCTGATTCAACTCTAGTAAAATTAAGACCAGATAATTTGACATTTTCAACCATTTTGATTAAACATGCAACCAATTTATAATAATTGAAAAATACTAAGTAAATTAATTAATCAAATAAAATAATATTAAGAGCTTAATTGGAAAATACATGGAAATTTATTTAATAACTATTATTAAAAATTCATAAATCAAAATATCTGGGCCATGAAATCACCCATGACATCATCAAAAGGGTGTCAAACACTAGGCATTAATGGATATAAATATCAAGTTTAATTCCATCCATGTGTTATTAACACTCCCTTATTCTAAAATATTAATTACTCTGTCCTCCAAAATTTAATTAATTCTTGGCCACACATCTTGATCTCAAGATAGACAATCACAGTTGATTCTTAACATTTCTAGAAAAGTATATATACATGATCCACCATAGATAAAAGATAATATTTTTAGTGTAAATAAACTATGCATAAATATTTATAGAAGATATTCACTAATTCCTCCAAACTAACCAATCAATGAGCCAAATCCATTCGTGCTAGAAGAGATGCTAGAGGCACTTGATCAACTATATTAACAAATACTTAGAGCATGAAATTAGGGCACAAACCTGTTTATGGATCATATTTGAAGGAGATCCAATTTGGTATGGTATTATTTATCTTTATTTACTCATTAGTTTCTTGATTTTATTATCGCTACCCCTTGAGGGAGTGGGCTTATCATGTTAGGTTATTTATGCTTATTATTTATTTTCCTTACTAATGCATGAACTAGCCTATATTGTAATCCTACTCTATACCTTCTTCTTGGATAGTATATGCTATTTCTAAGAAACATATATAGAATACTTAAGCAAATATTTATTCTATGTTTATTTTATCACATATGGATAAAAATAACACATTAAAAATTGGAGAGATATTTGCTTCATCTTGAAATTTATTACAATATAGGCTAGTTCAAACCAACAATAGATTACACTTGTGAAAGCAATAAACGTGGAAATAAATCAGATAGATAAGTAACTAAAATGATAAATAGCACAGGACAAGATATACAAGAAAACACCCTGAAAACTTGTATTAAAACTCTTTACAATAGGAATACAATGAAGAAACTTCGTTCTTCCACACCTCTCTCAGATGCACACAAGATCTCTCACTAGATCTCTATTCCTCAAGAGCTCTCTCTCAAGTACACTCAAATCCAACAACCTGGATTGATGCAACTCAGTACTATCCTTCAAACATTCACAATGTTCTACTTTTACAGTTCTACTCTCATTCTACCATTATGAGCTAAGAAGATCTATCCTAATATAGAATTAGGAAACTTGAGCATGCTCTTACAACAAACAGTTAAGCCTCTTGAACAAGGGCTCTAAAAATAATATTGCTAATAATAGAGACGCGAGCTTGAGACTACAACTCAAACTCATCATGCAAACACTTGCTTCTGTCCTCAGAAATTGCTTTTTGGACACACAGGTAACCGATGTCGGTTCTTGCCTGTTCGCCTGTGACTGTCGCCGGCCGACCCTACTGCCGACGTCGATGCTTCTGAACTGCAACTGACCAACGTCGGTCACTCCTGACCGACACCGGCATCTGTGTAGACCCGAACCTATTTTAGTCTGCTCCTTGGTGAAGCTTTTAGCTCTACACCCTAACAATCTCCCACTTAGAGATAAACCAACTGCACCAGTACCTGTACAGCAATATCTTCTAGCTCCTCCATCTTCAACTCAATCATGAAGACCAATAGAAGTTGAATGAAGATTCAACTTCTCCTTAGTAACTGACTTTGTTAGCATATCTATAAGATTCTTGTTTGTATGGATTTTCTCCAGCTTCAACTCGCCATCTTCTAATACCTGCCATATGAAGTGGTACCTTAGTTGTATGTGCTATGTTCTTGAATGAAAGGCCAAATTCTTGGCCAAATGGATTGCACTCTAACTGTCACTATACAATCTACAACTCTCATGCTCCCTTCCAAGCTCTTCCATGAACCGTGTCATCCATATCATCTCCTTGCTAGCTTCTGTGGCTGTAATATACTCTGCTTCTGTAGTTGACAAGGCAACAACCTTCTGTAACTTAGATATCTAGCTAACCGCTGTTCTACCTACAGTAAAAACATAACCTGTGGTGCTCCTCCTGCCATCCAAATCCCCTGCCATATCTAAATCTACATAACCATGTAGAGAACTATCTGAACCTCCATAGCACAAATGCTTGCTGCTGGTTCCTCTCAGATATCTAAGGATCTATTGAACCGCTTTCCAATGTTCCTTACCTGGATTGGCCATATATTTACTTACTACTCCCACTGCTTGGGCAATATCTGGTCTAGTACACACCATTGCATACATCAAACTCCCTACTGCAGAAGAATATGGAACCTTACTCATGTACTCTACCTCTTCATGTGAATTAGGACATTGTTCTTTACTTAACTTAAAATGTCTAGCCAAAGGTGTACTTACCGGTTTTGCATCTTGCATATTAAACCTCTCCAACACCTTGTTCACATAATCTTCTTGAGACAATATCAACCTGTGATTTTTCCTGTCTCTCCTAATGCTCATGCCAAGGATTTTCTTCGCTGCTCCCAAATCCTTCATAGCAAACGTTTGAGCTAACTTCACCTTAAGCTCAGAGATATCCAGCATGTGAGATCCTGCAACCAGCATGTCATCTACATACAACAATAGAATAATATATCTATCGTTATCAAATCTCTTGAAATATACACAATGGTCCGATTGACACCTACTGTAGCCATGCTCAGTCATAAACCTGTCAAATTTTAAGTACCATTGCCTAGGAGCTTGCTTGAGGCCATACAAGCTTTTCTTCAACCTGCACACAAACTTCTCCTTACCCTTGACCTCAAAACCTTCTGGCTGTTCCATGTATATTTCCTCATCCAAATCTCCATGAAGAAACATTGTCTTAACATCTAGTTGCTCGAGATGCAAATCCTCAAAAGCAACCAAAGACAATACAACCCTTATTGAAGTCATTTTAACAACAGGAGAAAAAATCTCACCAAAGTCAATACCTGGCTTTTGTGCAAATCCTTTCACTACCAATCTGGCCTTGTATCTCATCTGTCCATCCTCACCTTCCTTCAACCTGTAGGTCCATCTATTCTTCAGTGTTCTCTTACCAGCTGGCAATTCAACCAAATCCCATGTTTGGTTCTCTCTTAAGGACTCCATCTCCTCAACCATGCCATGCTCCCACTTACTCCTGGACTCCACCTGTAATGCTTCTTCAAAACTCTCTGGTTCTCCACCATCGATTAGCAATAAATAATATAAGGAAGGAGAATATCTAATTGGAGGCTTACTTACTCTTTCAGACCTCCTGGTGGGTGTCTTAGACTCGTTCTCAACAATCTGTCCACCCAAATTTTCTGACAGTGACCGACCTCGGTCACCTGTAGACCTGTCACTAGCCGATGTCGGTTCTGCCTGACCGACATCGGTTTCTGTACTGCCGACGCCGGTTCCTAATCTGCCGACGTCGGTCTCTGTATGACCGACATTAGTTTTTGTACTGCCGACGCTGGTTCCTAACCTACTGACGTCGGTCTATGTGTTTTCCTGTAAGTGATTATTTCTTTTTCGCGCGAGCTCATTTTGGACCATAACTTCATCCAATTCACTATTGCTCTACCCAGATTGATCTAGCTTCTTTATCTGATCATTGTACATCACTCTTTTGTTGAAAACAACATCACGGCTCCTGATTACCTTGTTAGTTCCTAGATTCCAAAATCTGAAACCAAAATCATCTGAGCCATAGCCAATAAACGTGCACCTCATAGACTTAGGATCAAGCTTCTTTCTATTTTCCTTATCTATGTGCACAAAGGCTTCACTACCAAAAACTTTGAGATATGAGAGATCTAACTTTTTACCTGTCCATGCCTCTTCTGGGATTCCACCATCCAGAGCTGTAGAGGGTCCTCTGTTAATTAGGTACACTGCGGTGTCAACTGCTTCTGCCCAAAACTCTAAGGGCAACCCTACATGCAATCTCATACATCTTGCACACTCCATGATTGTTCTATTCATCCTTTCAGCAATACCATTCTACTGAGGTGTCCTTGGAACCATCCTTTGCCTTCGAATTCTATGAGTGTAACAATACAATTTGAACTTAAGACTGCAGAACTCACCGCCATTATTAGATCTCAAGCACTTTAATCTTCTACCTGTTTCATTCTCAACCATAGCTTTCCAAAACTTAAAAGTCTCAAAAACATCAGATTTCTTTTTAATACAGTAGATCCATACCTTTCTTGTGGCGTCATCTATGAATGTAACATAGTACCGTGATCTGCCAATAGAGGCTACCTGAGCCGGTCCCCACACGTCTGTGTGAACAAGCTGTAACTTCTGCCTTTTCTTAGTAGACCCAGTCTTGAGAAAACTAACCCTTTTCTATTTTCCAAATACACAATGCTCACAAAATTCTAGATCCATACTTTTCAAATCTGAAAGCATACCTTTAGACTTAAGAATTGACATCCCCTTCTCACTCATGTGGCCAAGCCTTGAGTGCCACAATTTAGCATCCACATCTGAAGTAGATAAAACTGAAGGAGATTTGTTAATAACACAATTACACAAATAGAGAGTACCTTCTTTCTTACCTCTGGCCATAACAAGTGCACCCTTGGTCACCTTCCAAGAATCTGCTGTGAGAGTTACTGTACAACCCTCATCACCTAGCTTACCTGCAAAAATCAAATTTCTCTTCAAACTAGGAACATGCATCACATCTCTCAACACCCATGTGTTGCCATTCTGCATCTTCAGCTGCAATTTACCTTTGCCAGTAATCTTACAAGGCTCATCATCCCCTAAGTACACTATTCCAAAATCTCCATGGATATAGTCACTAAAATATTCTCTGTTAGGGGTAGCATGGAAAGATGCACCAGAATCTAATACCCAAGATTCTATGTTATTATGCAAAGAGAAAATTAAAGCATCCTGTGCAATACCTGCAATCTTGGCTTCTTCCTTTCCTTCGTGCTGATTGTCCTCCTTAGGCTTTGACCAGCAATCTCTGCTTATGTGCCCAATCTTTCCACAATTCCAGCATTGTGGCTTCCTGCCATTCCTGGATTTGGATCTTCCTCTCACCTTAGACTTAGATCTTGATCTCCTCTTGCTCTTTTCTTTTTGCCTTCCCCTGCTCTCAAAATTTAAAGCGTTCCTAGATGTCTCTTCTGTGCTTTTCTTGCGTATTTCCTCATTCAAGATAACACTAACAACATCCTCTACTTTCAAAATATTTGATGCAGATGCAGTATTAAAAATTGCCATTACTAAGCCATGCCAGCTTTCAGGCAAAGAACATAATATCAAAAGAGATTTTATTTCATCTTCAAATATGATATTGATAGAACTTAATTGATTAACAATACCATTGAAATCATTTAGATGAGTAGAAACAGATCCACCTTCATTCATATGCAAATTAAATAACTGCTTCATAAGATATACCTTATTTGAAGCTGAGGGTTTTTCATACATATTTGCTAACGTAGTCATCAACTCTACCATTGTTTTTGCCTGTGACAAATTAGATATCACAGTGGAGGCCAGACTCAGTCTTATAGACCCAAGAGCCTTTCTGTCAAGAACTTCCCATTCTTCATCCTCCATGTCCTTGGGCTTCTTTGCAATCCCACCTAACGGTAAGTAGAGATCTTTCTGATATAGATAGTCCTCTATCTGCATTCTCCAATGTTGGTAGTTCTTGCCATTAAACTTTTCCATTCTCAACTTACTTTCTTCTGCCATTGCTTCTCCCACTCAAACAGAAATCCCTGCAGAAACTCCTGTGAGCAACCTGTAATCCAAACACACTACACAGATCTGAACCACTTGTTAGTGAACCTGAGCTTTGATACCAATTATCAAGCTCTAAACCTGTAACCAAGGCTCTGATACCACTTGTTGGGGGATCAAACCAACAATAGATTACACTTGTGAAAGCAATAAACATGGAAATAAATCAGATAGATAAGTAACTGAAATGATAAATACCACAGAACAAGATATACAAGAAAACACCCTGAAAACTTGTATTAAAACTCTTTACAATAGGAATACAATGAAGAAACTTCGTTCTTCCACACCTCTCTCAGATGCACACAAGATCTCTCACTAGATCTCTATTCCTCAAGAGCTCTCTCTCAAGTACACTCAAATCCAACAACCTGAATTGATGCAACTTAGTACTGTCCTTCAAACATTCACAATGTTCTACTTTTACAGTTCTACTCTCATTCTACCATTATGAGCTAAGAATATCTATCCTAATATAGAATTAGGAAACTTGAGCATGCTCTTACAACAAACAGTTAAGCCTCTTGAACAAGGGCTCTAAAAATAATATTGCTAATAATAGAGACACGAGCTTGAGACTACAACTCAAACTCATCATGCAAACACTCGCTTCTGTCCTCGAAAATCACTTTCTGGACACACAGGTAACCGACATCGGTTCTTGCGTATTCGCCTGTGACCATCGCCGGCCGACCCTACTGCCGATGTCGGCGCCTCTGAACTGCAACTGACCGACGTCGGTTGCTCTTGACCGATGCCGGCGTCTGTGTAGACCCGAACCTATTTTAGTCTGCTCTTTGGTGAAGCTTTTAGCTCCACACCCTAACAATGTTAGGTTATTTATGCTTATTATTGATTTTCCTTACTAATGCATGAACTAGCCTATATTTTAATCCTACTCTATACCTTCTTCTTGGATAGTATATGATATTTCTAAGAAACATATATAGAATACTTAAGCAAATATTTATTCTGTGTTTATTTTATCACATATGGATAAAAATAACACATTAAAAATTGGAGAGATATTTGCTTCATCTTGAAATTTAATTTAATGTGTATTAAATAATAATTTATTAATATTTTAACAAGGTCTAATTTTATTTGATTTTATCTTGTTATATTCACAGATTTTAAATATCTCTTTACATAAATTAGATAAAACCAAGTCTCCAACTTCAAATTTCCAATGAATTATTTTTTGACCAACATGTTCTTTATATTTATTTCGACACTATTATAATATATTTTTACCTCCAAATGTGTATAATTCATAATTTGTGCATATTATTGAAATTTAGAACATATTTAATTTAACTATGTTGTACTCCTTTATTCACACACATTTTTGGGACTTATGCCATATACATTTTGAAAAGGACTCAAACCTATGCTCTAATTGATTGAATTTTTATAATCAAATTTAGCTTACATCAACATTAAATCACAATGCATGGGCTTATCTCCAACTAAAAATATTATTAAATTAACAAGACCATGATTCAAAACTTACATTTTTCAATCCATTTGAGGATGATAAGTTGAGACTAAATCTAATCTCATACCAAATTTCCACCATAATTCTATCCCAAAATTCCCAACAAAATTAGTGTCTCTATCTAACATAATATTCATTATAAATCCATGCAATATCACAATATAGTTTAAAAATAAGTTATAAAGATTTGTGGAATCGTGATCTTAATACATGTTATAAATATTTTTATTTTTAAAAATATATTTAAAAAAAAAAAAAGATTTATTACCTCATTGAGTTTTTATTAGTTTAATAAATAACCAAAGTGTCCATCAATCTCTCCATAATGTTTATCCATTAATAGGTCTTTACTCATATATCCTTGAGGTATGCATAACCTCTTTCTATTAAAAATAAATCATCTTGAATTATGCATTAGATCCATGATGTTTTGTCCATTTTTTAAAGATTTTTGCATGTTACAAAAGCATCCTAAAAATATTCATCATCATCATATAACTATTTCATTGAAAAAAAATAACAACTTCCATTATTATTTCATTCTTAATAATAATTAACAAACCCAAAGCATCCATAATAATATTATATTTCCCACTTTTATGTTTACAAACAAAGGAATAAATCTAAATAAATTTCAGCCACTTCATATGCTTCTGATTTAATTTATCTTCACTAATTATAAATTGTAATGCCTAGTAATTCTTATTAAAAAAGAATTTAGTTTGGTAATAAATAATTCTACCACTTCTTAAGAGATTTCACTATTACGTAAAACTCTTGATCATACAAAAAAATTATTTTCTCTTTGCCTTATTTATTTTTTCACCAAAATATGTGATAGTCTTACCTTATTGAATTATCAATGCACTAATGGTTATTTCATTTGCATCATTATCCACTTGGAATACTTTATAAAAATAAAGAAACACTAACATTTTTTTTTCTTTTGCAAACTATTTTTTTTTCTATATTTCATTTTCCAACAAAATTTTTATTTATGTCCCTTCATATTATCTGTGATTGGAGTAATATACCATTGATATGTTTTTGATAAAAAATTGGTATGAACTCACTAATTCATGAAAAATATTATCTTAAAATGTACCCTTTGGTGAAATTCACTCCATAAATGATTTCACATTTTTAGGGTCGATCTATGACCCATCTTATGACACCACAAATCCCAAATACACTATCTCATATTGCATGAAGCTCCTTTTTTAAAAAATTAGTCAATAATTTCTATTTTTTAAACTTATCCAAGACCAATCTCAAATTATTTAAATTATCTTCTCTAGAATGACTAAAAATAAAAATATCATCTAAATAAATAACCATAAATTTACCTATGAATGGATTCAACACCTATTCCAGCCTTGTACATGCATACTATACCCTTAACCTATATATAGTGTGTATAGGTATATGTGTGGCTAAATTGTGCCTTCCATAACATTTCATAATATATTTTCACATTTATATATTATTTGTATATTGTTAGTATGGTTGGCCTATGGAATAACCATGGCATAAGTAGAGTATCTATAGGAGGTAGTGGTTAGTATTTGAGGAAAACATTGTGAATTTTTTTCTTATTGCATTGTTGTGGAGGTTTCCCCCTCAAAGTGTCTCGGTAATATATATACACTATTTTTATCTTTCATCAATTATTAATATGGATATACTTATTTTAATCATATTTCTATTGTATATTATGGTTTAAATTATCCAAGTAATTTAATTATAAGTGATATCAAAACATCTATTTGGTCAAGTTTCTACAATGTGCTTTGGTAAAAGTAATGCTACACAAAACTAGAGTGGTGCACATAAACTAATTTAACTTATCAAAGGCCTTGTTAGTTTTTTAGTTCCAATTGAAGGATTACTTATTCAACAAGGTTGTGAGTGATGCTACTATGCTACCATAAATTGTCAAAAACATGTGATTTAACTTTTTAACCCCTAAAAAACCTTAATATTCTTGAGTGTTTTTTTGGCACTTGCCATTCATCGCATATTTTATCTTTTGGGGATAAAATTTGTCTCATTAATGTGAAATAATATGACCCAAGTACTCCATATCTTAGACTCCAAAGTCATATTTTAAAGGCCTTACATAAATTTTATGTTATTCCATAAATAAAAATGACTTTTAATGTGCTACAAATTTTTTTCCTAAGTTTTGTTGTATATTAGGATGTCATCAAAAAGTACCAACATAAAATTCATAAAAAAGTCCTAAAAATGGTGTTCATCAAAATATAAAATGTAGATGGCACACATTTAAGACTAAAAGGCATGGCCAAAAATTCATGATCACCTTCATGAGCTATAAAATTAATTTTAGGTATATCATCATCTCTAATCCATTATGGTACCTATATGAATATCTAGTTTTGTAAAATAAACAATGTCATGTAACTTATATAAATGTTAAGAATTAAAATAATTCATAATAGATTTAATTCACCATAAAATATTAATTTAAAACACATAAACCATATTTTAAATGTGTAAAATCAGATTTCACTATGCACTACTTGCATCACATAATCAATTCCTCAAATCACAGTAAATGAATGCTTTAATGGAGAAAAGTAAAACCATATATATCACATAACATAGGTATACCATGGTTCACCTAATGTGGATACATACACCAAGAAATTACTCAATAAAATTTTAACAAAACAAGAGTACAAACTCTTGAAAGATAACCTCTCACAGAGATATAATATCTCCTTCAAAATTCACAAAAGAATTCTTTGAATTGCTGATCCAAATCTAAAATCTATCAAAAATCATCCACACATGCTATGTGAGACCTGTACCTATATAATAACATAAAAAAATCTTTTATACCAAAACTTGTAAAATAATAACATCACTTTATAAAGTCACACCACACCTGCATATAAAAAAATGAGAAAGAAACAATCCTAATAAGAGAAATCACACCATGCTTATCCAAAATAGTCATTATCCACAAGGAAACACCCATCCTCCACCAAGTCATGCTTTCCAAAAATCCCACCTAAGGAGTAACATGCCAGCCGTATCTCTCCTCCACAAAAGGCTCACATAAGTAACAATGCAATGAGATAACAACTAATCCCTTGAAACAAGGAAGACAATCGTAATTCCAATAGATAACTAACTTCCTAGAAATAAGGAAGTCAATCCCTCTTCCAATAAATATGGAAAGAAGAAAATATAACAATTAATTCCCTAACATAAGGAAATCAGTACCACTTCCACAAAACATGGAAGTTAACATAGAAATTGTTAAAGATATTTAATAATATTATACTCATGTGGAGTACATGAAAAATGTTCTCCCCACATTTTTGGAGCTCTCTAATCCCCCAATATTTTCCACCATGGTCACATGATATCCCTAAGGTGATCCACACTCAACAATCTCCCACTTGGAGACTATTTCTCTTGAACAAAATCTATCACTACTCCATGACCACTAAGAACAACCAAATTTGAACATAGTCTCAACTTGTCCAATGTGGTCACCTTGGTCATAATATACATAGAATTATGGCTAGTATGAAAATTATCTAACTTCACCAAGTTATCCTCTAAATTTTTCTTAATGAAGTGATAATGTAACTAAATGTGTTTTTTCCTTGAGTGGAAAGCAAAGTTGTTTGCCAAATGAATAACACTCTGACTATCACTATGTAGTCTCCCAACTTCCTTCTCATGCCCCAAATCTCAAAACCAATACTATAACTAAATCATCTCCTTGTTATCCTATATGTTAGAAACATACTTTACCTCTATGATTGACAAAGCCACAACCTTTTGTATCTTGGAAATCCAACTAACCAATGTATCTCTAATAGTAAACATATAACTTGCTATCAATATCCCCTACCATATTCAAGTCCACATAACCATGCAAATTGGTATATGATCCACCATAACATAATGAAACATCCATGATTCCTCTCAAGTAATAAATAATCCATTTCACTACTTGCCAATGCTCATAACTAGGATCACTCATATACCTACTCACAACTCCCATTACATGGGCAATATCTGACCTAGTACAAATCATGACATACATCAAGATAATAAATATTGATGAGTAAGGTACCTTGGACATCTTAAGATTTTCAACCTCCATCTTGGGACATTCCTCCTTTGATAATCTAAAGTGGCCTATAAAAGGAGTACCAATAGACTTAGCATCCAACATGATAAACCTTTATAATACTTTCTTCACATAATCTAATTGGGATAAAATCAGATTCATCTCCTTTCTATCATGAGTAATTCTCATCCCTGGGATTTTATTTGTTTCACCCAAATCCTTCATAGAAAAGGAATTACTAAGTTGTTTCTTAAGTATATGAATATGTTGTATGCTCATTTTTTCAACTAACATGTCATCCACATACAAGCATAGTATAATAAGAGAACCATTATCAAAAAATTTGATGTACATGTAATGGTCAAAATTACACCTTTGATAACCTTGTTCTAACATAAAACAATCATATTTAATATACCATTGCTATGAAGATTTTTTCAGGCCATATAAGATCTTCTTTAGTCTGCAAACATAGTTATCCTTCCCTTTGACCTCATATCCCTATGGTTGTTCCATTTACAACTCTTATTCCAAATCACCATGAATAAAATCAATTTTCACATCTAACTATTCTAACTACAAATCTTCAACTACAACTAAACCAAGAATAGTCCTAATAAAAGTAATTTTTATAATAGGAGAAAAAATATCATCAAAATCAATACCTAATTTTTATGCAAACCCCTTGACCACCATTATGGCCTTATACCTTTTTCCCCCTTCATTTTCTTTTTTTATTCTATAAATCCACTTTTTTGGAAATTCACTCTTGCCCTTGGGTAGCCTTACCAAATACCAAGTTTTGTTTTCCATGATAGTTTTATGCTCCTCATCCATGGCTTGCTCCCACTTTTTCTTGGCATCTACATGTATTAATTCCTCATAACAAAATGGTTCTCCATTGTTAATGAGTAATAAATAATTCAAAGAAGGATAAAAGTGTCTAGGTGCTCTTCTTACATGAGAAGACCTTATCATAAGAGTTTAGGGTCCTAGTGTAGAATTTTCCTAAATTGATTCATTGGATACTTTTCCACATACAATGTCATCTAATACTATGTACTCTTTCTATTCATATTCTTATTCTTATTCCTACAACTAATTCTTATACATGACATTTTCATTAAATATTACATCTCTAGATAAAAATATTTTCTTATCTCTAATGATCCATAGATAAAAACTAAAGCCATCCTCACCATAACCAACAAATGTACATTTTTTTTAAAATTTTCCCTCTAACTTGGTCCTATCTTATTTCTTAAAAAGATCAAAATCCTCACATCTAAAGATTATAGGAAAATAATAATTAACATTCTTACTAGACCAAGCTTGTTTAGGAATTCTTCCATCCAAAGGCATTAAAGGTCCTTTGCTAATTAGATAAATTGTCATGTTATCTATTTCTACCCAAAACTATAAAGGCAACCCTACATGTAACCTCATACTCCTAGTATGTTCCATTATTGTTATGTTCATCCTTTTAGATACCCCTTTTTGATATGGAGTTAATGAAACCATCCGTTCGCTACATATTCCATTGTTAGAACAATAATTAAAGAAAACATTACTACAATACTCAACTCCATTATCTGGTCTGAGACATTTCAACTTGAGACTATTTCATTCTCAACCAAGGCTTTCCACTATTAAAAGTGTCAAATACATCATATTTATTTTTAATTTAATAAACCCAAACTTTCCTAATTACATCATCAGTAAAAGTGACATAATAATTAGAACCACCAATATAAGATACCTAAGCTAGTCCCCATACATCTGAGTGTACCAACTCTAACTTATGATCTTTCTTTATGGGTCCAAATTTTAGGAACTTAACTCACTTTTGTTTCCAATACATAGTCCTGATATGAGTCTAAATCAATTTATTTTAATCTAGCAATCTTGTATTTTAATATCTCCATTCCCTTATGGCTCATATGATTGAGCTTGTGGTGCGACATAGTTGCATTTCCATCTGCAAGAACTAAATCACAATATTTAACACTACTAGTCAAATATAATGTACCAACCATCTTACCTATTACAACCACAAGAAAACCTTTGGTAAATTTCCAAGAAATTATATCAAACATTATCAAAGAACCCTCACTACCCAATTGCCCACATAGGCACATGTTTGACATCCTTAAGTAGACACATGTTCCCATTCTTCATTTTCACTTGAACACAACCTTTCCCTACTATCTACATGGTTCATAATCACCAAGATAAACATGTCCAAAATTTTCTTGAATGCAATCACTAAAATAATGCCTATGTGGATTGGCATGAAAAGAATCCCATGAATATAATACCCAAGACTCAAAAAGATTATCCAAAAAAAAATTTAGGAATCCTGACATGATTTACCTAATGTAACATATACCTCATTTGTTTTCTCCTTGTTGGAATTCTTATCCAAAATTTACCAATAACTCTTCTTTGAGTTTCCACTCTTCCCATAATTCCAACATATCATCTTAGTTTTATATCTAGATTTTGATCTACCCTTTGACTTTCCATGGTTTCCTTTTCTCTTGACCTTTTGCCTGCATCTAGTTTTAACATACAAAGCATTCATTGAATATGATTCACCAGTGCTCTTCCTTCACATTTCATTGTTAATAATCACACCTATAACATCCTCAAAATTTAAACTTCCTTTGGTAAGGACTAATTACTCCCAACCATAACCAAGATATCACAACTATTAGGTAAAGAACATAAAATCATCAAAGCTCTAACTTAATCATCAAATTTAATTCCAATTGAAGTGAGAATAATTAAAAACATATTAAAATCATTTAAATGACTAGAAATATAACCATTCTTAGACATTTTCATATTAAACAATCTTTTCATAAGAAATATTTTATTTGAAGAAGAGGGTTTCTAATACAAATTTCCAAGTTTATCCATGATATCCTTTATAGTTTTATCATCTAAAATGTTGAATGCAATAAAAGATTCAAGGCATAACCATATGGCTCCTAATGCCTTCCTATCAAGTAATTCTTAATCAACATCACTCAAGGTTATAAGTTATCCTCCTTTCACCTCTAAGGGGAGATGAAGTTCATTTTGGCACAAGTAATCTTTCATTTGCATTTTACACACCACAATTTTTTCCATCAAATTTCTTAACTCTAAATCTGATATCTTTTCCCTTAGCTCCCACTCAAGATAATAACATTTCCTATGATTTACCACTTTAACAAAAAAACAACACCAAAGCTTTGATACCAGTTGTTATGAATTAAAAGAAATCAAACCAGATTTAATTCACCATAAAATCTTAATTTAAAACACATAAACCAGATTTTAAATGTGTAAAATCAGATTTCACTATATACTACTTGCATTATGAAATCAATTCCTCAAATCACATTAAATGAATGATTTAATGGAGAAAGTAAAACTATTAATATCACAGAACATAGGTATACCATGTTTCAACGAATGTGGAATACATCCATCAAGAAAGTCCTCAATAAAATTGTAAAAAAATAAGAGTACAAACTCTCCAAAGAGAACTTCTCACAGAGATAAAATATCTCCTCCAGAATTCAAAAAAGAATTCTTTGAATTTCTAATCCAAATCTGAAATGTGTCAATAGTCATCCACACATTCTATGACATACTTTACCTATATAATAACATACCATAATTTGATATGCCACACCTTGTAAAATAATAACATCACTTTGCAAAGTCACACCACACTTGTATATAAACAAATGAGGAAGAAATAATCCCAAGAAGAGAAAACACACAATACTTATCCAAGATAGTAATTATACATAAGGAAACAACCATCCTCCACCTAGTCATGATTTGTCATACTATAAAAATCAACTCTTTTTCAACCTGGACACTATGGTTAGAATATAGACACTAGCATCATTAGTTATATCATATTTTAAATTATTTTAACCATAATTAATTACAAGTCCTTTATATTAATTACACCTACACTTTTTAGGGTTCATTATCACCTTGTACATTCTCTATTTGGGTCATGCACATAGGTTCTAGATATCAATATGTAGCTCAAAACCCTAGGTCCCTTAATTAGGGCATACCACATTTAAAATAAGGGTTAGTGGGCACAAATTAATTATACTTTATCTAAAATAACCCTATATTATTGATTTATACCTATTTATCCAATACCCCAAAGAGGGTCTTTGATTGAAGTAGTTATCCCCCTTATGTGGGCTTATGTGTAAATAATTTTGAAATATGTTATATGCAAGTAAACATAGTGATCTATATTATATTTTGTAAAATAATAAACATTGGATATTATTTTAATTATTTATACTTTCAATAATATTTATTCTATGAATTATTTGGAAATATACAAGAATATGGCATCTTCTCATGCTTGACAGGTGTTTTTTCTAGGTAGAAGATATATATCTGTGTGTGTGTGTGTGTGTGTGTGTGTGTGTGTGTGTGTGTGTGTGTGCGCGCTTGCACGTGCGTGTGCGCGTGCTTGATTTATAGTTGATGATAATGAATGATATTTGAATTGTATTTATACCAAATATTTTGAAAGTATGTCATAATATGGTTAATTAGTAAAGCTAGGTCAACCCATACATTCCTAAATATTTACAAATTTTATAGTTTGTAAGGTTTAGACATTGACATTAAATGTGGGACACTATCATCGATGCTAGTGTCCTAGTCTATATCATAGTGTCCTAGAAAAAAGAAAGTTTTTAAAGATATATAAATTATAGAGAAATATATAAATCATATTTAATATATAATATGGGATACATTCCATCTGGTTAATCATTATATTAGGTTTGGATTATAGGATAAGCATTGAGGCAAAGTTCGATGGAAAATTTGAGCCTTTTGGTAGTAGGAAGGTCCTAAGCTTTAGTATTGAGTCATGAGTGATAGTTTTAAAGTGTAAAAGACTATTTATCCTATAAAATAATATTTTATTATCTATGTTTATTCACATTTAATATAGCAATGCATAAGAATGAAATTACTAGGTTTAAAGGAAATAAACACATACTTTGATGTGTAAAAGAATCTTGATTTGACTTGAGCCCCATTTGAATATTTTGTTTATATGTTATTTAAAACCAAGATATATTTTTAGTGTGATTACTACATATAATATGAAAATTGATAAATTTAAATACTTGAAATAAAAGAGAGAAAGGAAGGAGTACTCTTGTATGTCGATGTAATCATATATCCCCTTGGTAGTTTACTTTGGTAATGATGCTTCTTTAATAAATAATTAAATAAATATAACTAAACCTTAGAGTTTTGAATAGGATAATTGAGGAGTGATCATTCCCCCATTATGATGTAATGGTGAGTTATACCAAGGCCATTGAGATCATTGAATCTCAATCACACAAGTCAAGTCTATACATAATCTACCCAATCTCATCTAGGTGAAATAATGTAACCATTTTAACATGAAAAAATGAAATTAATTCCAAGTCCATTGAGGGTGATGAATCTCAACCACACTATTTAAAGAATACAACTATTATGTATACACATAATATTATCAAACTTTTATTGATTATTTTCACTTTGTATTTTACAAGAACCTATTGAGTCACAATGTCTCTGAGTGCATGCCTTAAGAGGTGTATTAGTAAAGTGTGGGTAGACCATTTATTATTCATAACATTATTGTCCCTATTGCCACTTTCAATTTACTCACTTATCTTCTAAAATAAATTACCCTAAGCTTATTATTCTTAGTCTTACCCATTCCAATATTTTTACATGCTTTATCCTCCATTTTTATGCCTTAATTCCCTTTTGGATAGTCGGTTGTACTATGTCAACTAGGTTTACCTTGTATATTTTAGGTTTATTTTTACCTTTTTGGGTTTGTTATCCTTTTGACTAACCTATATTAGACCTAGTGAATTGTCCCTAAAAACATACAAGGTCAACTGGGTTGACCCTATATAACCAACATTTTAAGGAAGATTTATGGAAATATCTACATACATATACAGGTTTTTTTCCAACCATTTGTAAGAAGAAAAGTGAAGAATAATAAGTACAGACAAACATATACTTATTTACCATTCTACTTGAAGAATACAGCTTAGGGATCCATAATTTATTTGGAGATATGGTTCTTGTCTTGTGGAGAAGTCTTTTAGATGCATAGATAGGTTTTATATCCTAGAGATGATTTGTCTTTGTTATCCTTACATACCACAACAATATCTTACAAAGCACCTTGGTTAAGGGAGAGATTAAGGCTTGGTGGGTTCATATACAAAGGTAAGTATTCCTAAATTTATTTATCCTTTGTAAGAATAGATAGATAATGTATTTGTGTTTATTTATTTTATTTATTATGAATCCATATACATTGACATGAGTATATGTCTTCTATGCATATTTAGTTTAGTTTTTTTTTTTTTAACCTCCACTTTGTTCCACAATCTTTGGTGTACACTAGATTAGATTTACTTTATCATTTATAAGAATAGAGTGAGCATTAAACTTAGGACTCTTTTAGGGTTGTTTCATGATTATGTTAGACTATAGGATTTATAAATCTTACTATCATGGTGTATTGTGACAAGTGATCCCCTAATCAAGTCTATTATATCCCCATATTGGTCGTGCCCCCACTTAACAAATGTATCCCCAATCAAAAGTGTAGGCATGCTCTATCTTTTATGAGCTAGGATTGATTTATAAACATGATGCATTTTTTATTTCATACATATTGTAGATAAATAAATATCATTTGGTGCACCTTGGTAAGGTAGGTGCATAAATTTGTATATAATATGAATATGTGACTTTGATTTAGTGAATTTGTATGTCATATGAATCTCTAATGTCTAAAGGTGAAGTATATATCAAAATTTAACATATGATATATAATATGTGTATATTATTATGACAAATATGAAAAAATATATCCCAAATCTATAAATTTAGCGCTAAATGCATAATATTCTGACCCAAATGTATATATAAGTCATGTATTTTTATCAAATTATTCTAATTTTTCTAACTATGGGTATTTAAAATCATGTATTTTTTGCCATTCTCTCCACTAGTATTCCCCCTTGAGTTGAGTGGAATGTAATGTTGTATTCACCTTATCTCAAAAGGATAAGATAACCATGTTATATCTATATCAATCATGTAGTAATCAAGTGTATAGTGGTATCATGTCTAAGTATATATAATAATGAAGATCACAATATCAAATCATAAAAATACCTAAGATGAATGATATGGATCATTTGAATGTCTATAATTGGCATACACATGCTCAAAAAATAATCAATCACACACACAAGAGAACTCAATGTCATGTAAAATGGGTCAAAGGAGACTGTAAACAAGGGGCATGTTCAAATGCCTCACACTCAAGGGAAGGACATTTTCAAAAGTCCACACACAAAATAAAAAACACTTATAAGAACTATGGCCACCAAAAAATGAACATGCTCAAACACTCCATAATCAATACAAGGTATAAAAAATGAATTACACTCAAGTTAGCCATGTGATAAGTTGAATAAGTGAAATATAAGTTACTGGCATAATCATATCATACAAGTTACTACATAGATGTGTTAGAGAAATGTCTTATAAAATATAATATCTAACATAATTTGTAATATGTAAACATAAATTTGGTCATGTGTAATTTTTAGTATATAAAATCAACATGATAATATAAAATTATCATAAAATAATAACACTTGTAGTGATCATAATTAATGAAGCAGATTCCTCCACGTAGTCTATCACATGGGTAGAGTAAAGGTAAAACATCTCTAGGATAATGTATCATGGATCTAGATATGCCTACATCACACTCAAATACCCATGAAACATATGTGTGTTTAGAAATGGAAAATGATATGCTATCTACGAAACATAACGTAAAATATGTATATGCAAAAACTAGTAACTATGTAAATGCTAAGTATTTTTGTATTTTTAATTTATTTGAAAGTTTTTGCAGTTTTGATTTTTTTTAATTTTTTCATAGTAGTATTATTAAATAAGGTACTATGAATAATGGAAAAGTATTATTATAATCCAAATATATCATCAAAGGTATGTCATATCATATGTGTCATAACCCTCAAGTATATTTACATATTCATCATTAATATTAATTGTCATTCCAATCATCCTCTACATAGCCATAGTTATCATAAGAAAGGACTAACTTCTTAGGTTGTTATTGAAATTTTTATAAACCATTTTGAGCATCTATGTATGAAAAACCAATTGTACCATAGATTGAAATTTACATATTGAAAGTTTGTTTTTCTTGAGTATGTTCATCATTATCAAAATGTTTCATTTCATCATGGATTGGAGAAGAATCATGTATATTTGCTTAAACACTAGGAAAATATTTAATTTTAACTTTAATTTATTGATCTTTTTGTAACATTTATTTCTCTATCTTTGCATTTTGAATCTTTTCTTGCTCTGAATTATCATTTGGTAGCCATATTTTATATTTTAGAACTTATGATTGAGGAGATGCACTCATAAGGTGATCAATTTTCTTTATTGATGTATCTATTATAGGATCACCAATATCAATTATAATTTATATTTTATTCTTCAAATCCAACCAAAAATTTGTATTATTCCCATGCATTCTATGATATGCACAATAATATTTTTATCTCCTTTAGGGATGTAGAAGGTGTAGCTTGATTAAATTTTTTCCAAGTATTTATCTTAAAATCTCACTTGAACTCTTATTATCATTTTTTATATATTTTCAATCACTTTTTGTAGATGAATTTGATTTTAGCTTCTTATTTTGATATGAAAATTTGTCAGGAACAACATTACTAGATGAATATGCAAACACATGACTAAAGCTATCATATTTTAGATATTAAATGTATGTAATATGTTTTTTCAATGATTTTAGATTTTAAATATTATGTTTATTTTGATTTTATAACCCTTATATGATCCTTCCCATATTAGTGATTTTATATTTAAGGGTTTGACTAGTAAAAACACTAGGTAGTTCAGATTGAATATGTATACACACACCATATAGGAAAGACGTGGAAAGTGGAGTGTGTATACACATAATAATTTTAAACATTATTAATTATTATTTTTATCTTTCAAGAACCTATCGATTCTCAATATATCTAAGTGCATACCTTAAAATTTTCATTAAGAAAGGGATGGGTAGATAATTGATGCTTTACAAGATTGTTTTTCCATTTACCGCCACTCTCTATCTACATAACCTTATCCTATGTACTTACCTAAGCCTTGACTCCTCTCTTACACATTCCTCTAAGAATTTAACTAAATTCCTTAACACCTTCCTAAGTTTAAAATC
Organism: Torreya grandis; assembly: GCA_037957365.1. Classification (NCBI taxonomy): domain Eukaryota; kingdom Viridiplantae; phylum Streptophyta; class Pinopsida; order Cupressales; family Taxaceae; genus Torreya; species Torreya grandis. The sequence goes on from JARHVA010005846.1 coordinate 866,944, forward strand.
ATTTTTGATATTTTACATTATATTGTGGGCCTGGGCTGACCTTATATTCAAATTAATAAAAACACATTATGGGTCTAGGTCAGCTCTGACCTAAATAGATAGGGACCTAGCTTATTTTTATCAGTTAATTATATATATTATACTGGGTCGACCCTATCAATGAAAATTTTGGAAAGATTTAGGTTTATATTTATCTATATATACACATCCATTTCCATCATTTAATAAATAAGAGAAGAAGAATATTAAATTACTCACCTACTTATCCACATTATAGTTGTGAATCATAGCTTAGGGTTTAAATACTTTCTTTGGAGATATGTATCTTGTCTTATGGAGAAGTATTTTGGGTGGATAGACAAGTTGTGTAGCATAGAGATGACTTATTCATGTTATCCTTACATATCACAATAAACTCTTGTGAAGCACCTTATCCAAGGAAGAGATTGGGGCTCGGTGGGTTCATCTTCAAAGGTAAGTATTCCTAACTTTGTTTTTCCTTTATAAGAGTAGATAGATTTTCATTTTTACTTCTCTCCCATTAAATAGGGTTTTACCTATACATATCTTGATTAGGATTCTCCTATGCATGTTTACTTTTTATGTGTATTACCTACACTTTGTGCCAAAGCAACACTAGGTTAGATTTTACATTTCTTTGCATTTACTTTGTGAATATGAGAATATAGGACCCAACTAGGGTTATTGCATTTTTTTTATGAGAGGCCTTAAAACTTTCTATAGTGATGTTATTATTGTAAGAGATTCCTTGGTTAGGTTTAGTGATCCATCTTGGTCATGACCCTAAATATCTAATGAATCAATAATCAGAAATGTAAGTAGGTTTTATCTTTTCTAAGATAGGATTGATTAATCGATCAATTATATTTACATTTATCTACATTATGGTGAACTTGATGTTAATTAAACCCATGTAGGCTTTCTTTTGTGATTTTATTTTATCATTATATTATATATTTTTATTTGTGTAGTATTGTATCAAACCTATTGGTATAGTTCTAATAGTCTGTGCACAAGTTTAACAAACAATCACTCCAAAATGACCTCATTATATCTATGTAGTTCTCCAAATATTTTTGATTAAGTTTATAAGCTTAGCATAATATTCTTTTTTATAACTAGATTTATGTATATAGTTGAACCAGTCGACTATGTTCATAATTCTCATCTTTTAGCATACATGTATGCAAACATAATTTAGCCAATCAACTCTATTCACAACTTATTTTTCAACACATAGGTTTTGTAAAATGTATCAATCCATTTGAATCTATTAGTATAATTTTTGAATCAACACTTAAACATCATAACATAAAAATTTACAATCTGACAATCTTCATACCCACCTAGGTTCATTCTTACATTCCCTATCATTTCAATCTTTTTTTTAGTACTATTTTTCACAAGTTTTAAATCTATAAAACTTCAACCCTAAAACCAATAGGGTCTACTAGCTGAACATAGTTATTTACCCTATTTTCTATCCTAAATACATAGTCAACCTATTTTATTGTGTTCTTCTAGATCTTGATTCTACATAATAGTAGTGACCCAATCAACTATGGTTTGCATTCTTTGCATATAGTATTGCTTGAATTGATTATGTTCTTTTCATAAGCAAGAAAATAAAATATTTTTAATAATAATTAACTCACATTTCCTTTCATTTTATTTCATGATTATAGTAATAAACATAGATTAATTAGGTGGTTTTTCAAATTACCAATTTAGTCACACTATTTCTATCTTTTCACATACTTCCAAATCACTTTACACATAAAAAAATTAAACATTTTTATTTCCATAGTTAACCTACTTGGATTTCATCACCAAGGGGGAAGATAAGTTTGTTTTATAGCCAATTATAAACATGTGCTTGATGATATATATTGGCAAAGCATTTGACACACTTATCACTAAAGTATTATGAAGTGAGTGGTTAGGCCCCAATACCAAGCTAGTACCATCACCAATATATATCCTTTTTAGCCCAAAATTATTTACACCATACATATATTGATTTATAGTTCCTAATTAAATCTAAATTCTAATCAAATTATATTCCAAATTCATTATAACTTAATAACACTTAGGAATGACTAGTTAATTAGCATTTAATTTCAAGTTATTTTCTCTTTGATCATTATATTTTGTACTAAAAAACTTACATTAGCTATCATTAGTGTAAGGTTTGTGTTGTGTGTTATAATTACATCAATCAAATTGATATAAATGTTTGTGTTTTTAATTTCATTTGATAAGATATTATCTTTCAAAACCTTTCAATATTTTCAAAACATTATCATCCCTATCGAATAGTCCCTTATAGATTATTTAGATAATCTACCTAAGGTACATAGTCAACCTATTTGATTGTATCTCTTTTTCTTCCTATTCAATTTCCTTTATAAGTATTACTAGTTTAATTACATGGCTATGTATCCTTTTACTATGTTCTATTCCCTATTTTACATAACATAGTCAACTAATTTGATTATGTATCCTCTTTCTTGACTTTTATTTTCATCAACTCTTTAGCATCCTTTTCTCATCATGAATTTATTTTTTAAGGATAATACATAGTTGAATCTAAAAAACATGATGACCTTTACCAATACTAATAGGTTTCCCAATAAATATTTATGTTACCACTCACACTACCAATTATAGGACTCTACCTCATTCATCTTTAGTTCATAATTCTTTTTTATCCTTAGAGGATAAGTGTGAATTAAAGTACACACCTAAAATTATATTCTTTATTAACAAATTTCCTAAACATAGAAGAAAGGACCCTTCAACCATTTATAATCTTATGATATTTTCTCAAGTAGAATAACCTCTTTCACCCTCCCCTACATTCTCTCATGGATTTGGGAGATGCACTTTATCTAATTCTCAACCCTTCCCATCTATTTTGTCTCCTTTGCATACCATTACATCTTTCTCTATGACCTCTTCCACCTTCATGATAAGTATCTCCAATAACATGGTAGGTTCAACCTCAGTGGGCCTTTGAAAATACCCTCATCTTTAATCATGCCACTAGTGCATCCTTTGCAACCACTCCTAATCATGATAATAGTGATTATTTTTATTCTAATAATAACCATTAAACTAGCACATCTTTTTCTACAAATTTTAATCATTCTACTAGTGCTTATATTTCTACTAGTGCTTCTCATGCCACTAATATGCCACATAATACTACTCATAGTGCAACCCAAGTCACTAATACCAATACCAATGCTCCCCATGATGCACATAGTAGTTAAAATACAACTTTAACTCATGTAATTTTATTAAAAAAATGAAATCAAATGAATGATTTTCAAACTAATAACATAAACCAAATGATATAGATGTAAAACCATTTCATTAACCTTCAAAATCAACCCCAATAGGTTTCATGGGGAGCAAAAAATCCATATGCCCCCACTACCCCTTAGGGATTCCCATGGTAACCTAATACCTCAACCACCCCTCATTAATAAAATGATAAAATATCTCCAAAATGAACCTATTGTACCTCAAATTGATAATATAGACATAGGAGGTATCATACTTACCATCAGTTACAACAGGTCTACCAATCTCATATTACATTTAAAAACATTTGGTAAATTGAATGAAACTTAATACCATTTTGATACCAATTTATTAGCTAAAACACTCTTAGGAGACTCTTTAGATTTGTACAATCACTTAAAATCCCATTCTATCACTATCTTAGAAGATTTAGTTAACTTTTTACTTTGAGAGTTCTAAACTAGTGATCTCCCTGAGAATAACTTAGCTCAATTCATAAATTGTAAGAAACTTGAAACTAAAATGACATAATATTTCATAAAATGATATAACATGTATAATAAATATGAGCATAAAATGATAGATGATAATCTCTTTCATCTATTCATTAATGCTCTCTACCCCATGTTGCAATATTAGGTACCAAGCACTTTAGAAGAAGCCCTCAACCAAGATAAGAAAAAATATTTTATCATGAACCAATTTGAACCATATCAACCTACTATGGGAACTCATATTCTCATTAGAAATAAAAACATCATGCTACCAATGATGGTGTCACTGATACTTAAGAAGACAATTCACATCATTCAAGCCATCACTCTAAATAACACTATGGAACATGTTCCCCTTCTAAATAACACTCCTAATCCAAATTATTTATTAAAAAAATCAATGCCCATAGACCATTATACTTATTTTAGCTTCAAAATCATCTTCCAAGGCCTCTACCATGAGATATTGACCCCACTCATCTAATGAAAACATGGTATGATCTGAACAAATTTTGTTGGTTTGATACAAGTTGGGTCCACTCTCATGAGACTTGTAGAAAATTACATAATCTAGCTATGGATTTCCTTCTTGGCATAGAATTTTATCATGAATCACTCATTCATAAACACTAACAAACATATGACATAACCTTTAAATCCACAAAATAAAAAAATAAAAAACAAGATTTAAATCAAGTTAATGTTCATCTCGTTATATAAAAAGATCCTCTTCCTAATCATCAACATAGCAATGACAATCCTAATCCTTCCAAAAATAATTTTTAAAGTCTTATAGACCTCACTAATGAAGAAAATGTGGTAAATATTACTAACATACAAAGGGTAGTTTATTTTATTGATTCTAATCCAACACACATGCAACCAAACCCATTAAACATAAGACTCTTCCCTATCTCATATCATGGAGTTATGGAAAGAGGACTTTATAAATTTCTAAGAACCACCTTCAACATCTCAACTAAATAATACCTCTCATACTATCTCTAATATTCCCCCACAACCCATACACATAGATAACATTCCCAAACCTTCTAATAGTATTTCTCCAACCCACTCACAACAAATACATAAATCAACTATCCCACCACATGAAAATAATCAACCTATTTGTACTCAAACTAAACCATATACATATTGCCAACACAAGTTTAATTTCACTACCAACCCTCCTTCCCAAGAGCTCCTATAACATTATTTACCTCTATCTAGAGATCCCCCCATGGGTTATGATGAATGGGATCCCATTTCTGAACTTTTCAATCTCCCATATCAAATACCTTTCCTAGAACTAATATAAACATCCCCTTGTCATCACAACTATATGATGTAATTATCATTTGAAATAAACATCCCTCATCCCCTCTATAAAAATTGAAAACTAACTTGTATAGGTCCAAAGATAGTATACTTCAACAATGTAAAGAGTTGTCCATACATGTTGATGAAATAATGGGCACTTCTCTTTCCCTTAAGTTTCATATTTCTTTCATTATTCCTAATGAGATTCTACTTAGTTAATATGATCTTCCCATATTTATTGGCTTCTAAATTAGTGGTATCCAAGTTAAGCATTATTTGATTGATGAGGGTTCAGTTACTTACAATTCCTCCCTCAATTTCATTAAAACTCTTGGATATCCTGAGTGAAATATCAAGTCCACATGTATCATATGTCAAGGTTATGATAAAAGGCAAATGTCTCCTTTAGGTCGTGCATGGCTTCCTATCACCATCCTTCCTATTACCATCTACATGAAAGTTATGATATTTAATTCTACACTCTCTTATAACATCTTTTTTGGTAGACCTTGGACTCATTGTATGAGGGTCATCACCTCAACTACATGATAATGCATCAAATTTGCCCATAATGGTGATATTTACAAGATTTAAGGAGACACAAATGCATATAATTTTAAATAATTCCAAGAATGTGGTGACTTTAAAATTCCTACCCTCGAACCTTTGCCTAGTATCCCATTAAAATTAATCTTAATGCTTTGATTTTTATATCAATTATACCTAAGATTATAATGGTCACCATGAAATCATAGGGAAAATACCACCTAACCTCCTAAATTTTGATGATGATGATCCCAATGTGATTAATCTCAAGATCTTAAACTTGTGTTTTATCCCATAATATCATAACCTTGATTATACCATCTTTAAAACCTTGATCTTGTTAACTTCCCATCAATGATATAAATATGGTCTTAATCAAGACTAGACATTGTATTCATCATGTAACTTCTTATGATAAGATCATACCTACTTGTACCATCAACTTGCATACACATAGTTATGTTGATGGTTATGATTCAAATGATCCATTTCTAGGAGGACTTGTTTAGGATAGAGATGCCTATATTCTTTGGTATCATACTTCTTTATTTTAGTTTTTTCATTATTATTATCATATTCATTCTTTCATAGTGCCTAATTATAGTATTATTCTTATTTTTTATAGGGTAGAGATGGAATGATCACATGGTACACCTCTAGTTTCCATATATCCTCTTAGAATCATGATCATAGATCATGTCATGATTGGTCTTTACCATTTAATTTGATTCCCCTAGATATGCTAACTACTAATCTTAAGATTTATACGTATCTCAATTCACCCTCAACTGAGCCTAGTCTAGTTCCTACTCTCGGTCTACCTTCATTTGAGCCTCATCCTATTTCTACTCTTAATTTACCTTTAAATGAGCCTAGCTCAGTTTTTACGCTAGCCCTACCTTCCCTTAGCAATGGTATTCTTCCTTTGCCTCAACTTGATCCCATGCCCACCCAATGCATTGATCAACCTTATTGTGATATTTCAAAGGTTGTTAGTCACTAGACAAGAGACTATCAATTACATCAGCCTTCTCTAGCTTCTCCTTATACCCTTTCTATTAGTAGGCCCCCAAAGTCTACTTAAAAGCATATATATTACTTCCATGGAATAGATAATCATTCTTCCACCCATTTTCAAAATATTTGGCAATACATTGACATATTGTGTCCTACCCTTGTTCAGCATAAATACAAGACTACACCTCCTCCTAAGTTATTACCTGAGTATATCCCTAAATATGGGGAGGTGTGTTATCTTCGGTACTAGTATAAAACCCATCATATTGATCATTACCACATTATCTAGTACCACCTTAATGATCACCTTTTGATGATTCTTGCACCTACCATTCCTCATTTCATAGGTCACCCATGAATGAAAGCTCCCCCTTCTTTTCCCATGTCACCTTCTTCCCCACTTGTGACTTCTTCCCCACCCATGGCTCCTTCTCCACTAGTGGTGCCTCTTTCTTGTCCTATATATACCATTCCTATTCAATAATATATTCTCTTCCTTGAATATTTTATGGATAAGATCCCTCATAAGCATGGTATTTTAGTTACACCTATAATTTATATTGAGGAGATTTGGAGAGATGTCTTTGCACAACTTTCCATGAGGATATATGAGGCTATGGATGTTGTTAGGATATAACTTCATATAGATATTTTAGATATCATGGATAATATTTGTGGACAAATCTATCAATATTTGTGAACATAAAATGGTTTTCCTTCACTTTATTTTTCATTATGATTTTGGATTGGACTTGTGATCCATTTTTATATATCTTATATCATTTAACTGTGTCAAATCTAGTTTCACCTATCTATTTCACATGGATATTTATATTATGAATTATGTGTTGTATATGGTTTCATTTTTCACCTTTTCTTGTGAATTATTTTCATTCACCCCACCATTGAATACTTATGTCTATGATTTCTTTCATTTCATGGATTTCTCTTTGATTATTTAATATATTATCTCAACAAATCTTTCCTCACCATGTGATCAACTAGTAAATAATAAATCTCATTGTACTCTTATTCTACTAGTCTACTTTATATCTCCATTTATTAATCTATCTCCTTTGAAATACTATTCATACATGTTTGACAAAAAAGGCAATATGATTGCATATAAACACTTGATCTAGATGTGAGACCAATAACAAAGACATTCACCATGAAACACTAGATATATTATGGGAAAACCTCATGAATAGGTAAACAAAACCCAACAATATTATTCATTATTTGAGAAACAAAATGTACCTAATACAAGCTTTCTCTTATCACTCTTTTCCATTGCATCTTATACTATAAAATCTTTATTATATAGGCAAGGTAATCTGACCATTATAATGTGACATTTTCCAACCACCATATTAATGGTTCTAACCTATCCAAAAGTCATTTAATATATTTTATTATGTATTTACATGAAGATAAACTCATGATAGATAATAAAATATATTAGTATTCAACCAATGTAATTTAATGTATTAAGGGTACATAAATAACACCATTTAACCATTAATTATTCCAATACTCTTCCTTAATGTTAAGTGGGGATACATTCCATAATCACCTTTTTAGAAATAAATATATAATCCATGAACCATACACATGATGAGTTTTAGGAGGTAATAATTGAAGGGAACATCCTTCATCCTGTCAGAGTCACCTTTAAATGAATTATGTTATGTAAACATACTCACCCAAAGGTATTACACTATTTAATTATAGATACCCAAAGGTATTACACTATGTAACCACAATAAAATAGTCACATTTAAATGAATTATACTATAAAATAATAGATATCCAAAGGTAGTACACTATGTAACCAAAGTCACATATCACCTTTAAAGGAATTACACTATACATCCATAGACACCTATAGGTTTTTCACTGTGTCCACATAGACACCTTTAAAAGAATTACACTATGTTACCCTAAACCACTTAGAGTGAGTTTAGGCTAGCATGATCATGAGACTACATCCCATAGTGATAATACATACCATAATTTATCATGAAGAATAAACCAAGCATATTGGAGTCTTTTATAACATAAGGGCCTCCATGTCACTATGTGTTTGGTACAATATAAACTTCTATATGAAGTTTAACAAAATTACATAAAATAATATATTACAATTCTTTATAATGAGAAGTATAGAGAGATAGGATGAAACACATAATTGACATGACTTTTAAGAAGTGACATCATCATACACACTCCCCCTCAATAGGAAATTTGATAGGCCTAATATTGAATGAACTTTTATAATATTTAGTTCATTGGTGTTGCATTAAATTTTTCACTAAAGCTATATAAATTTTATTATCACCAAGAAGTTTGGTATAATGATGAACTTTTACATGATTTTCCTCTATCATCTTTCATAGCCATAAGTTTTATTTGTCAAATTCCACATGAAGTGCTCCAATTCATAGAACATACAACAAACATAAACACACATATAGAAGTAGGCTCATCATAGTATGGTTAACATCATAATAACCAAATTAATTATCATAATCAAAGGAATAATAATACAATCCAATGTTTATATTTATTTTTATATACCAAATTATTTGCATTCTAATTTCCAATGATCCAAGTATGGATACTGCATGAATCTAGAATCAACACCCACATCTTATGAAATATCTATCCTAGTAATGGTTAGATAAATTAAACTACCAACAATATATTTTCAAATATAGGTTATCTTTATCACACATAATTTTTGGATCAATCTTGAACACAACCTTCAATAGGAGTATATATAAGCTTGCAATCAAACATGTTAGATTTAACAAGTAGGCTATGTGATGCACATAGAATAAATTAACTAATAATTTGATACTAAGCTAATAAAAAATTACATATATTATTAATAATAATTCATATTATAATTTGAGTCATGAATATATTTTCTTCCTTTTAAAGTCGACACTACAAGTTTGTGTTTTATACTTAATCGATAAAAAAGGTTTAGAAAGCAAATTTTTTAATGTGTTTTATACTTTATTTTATAATAAAAACACATACTCTAGTGATTAAAAAACACTATATACTTTATTTTATTGAAAAATAATTTAAAAACATAAATAATTACAATAAGGGTAAAAGTTGTAAGTGTTGCAAAAGTGATTGTAAGTATCGTAAATAGTGTCACAAATTGCACTATTTAACCAACTTGTTGTAAAATAAATAGTAGGAGGTTTAAAATAAAATCAATGAAATTATTAATGTGTCTATAATGTACCAAAACCTATAAATTGACTGGTTAGATGACTATAGTTGATAAGCAGTTGATAGGGTCAAATTTCAAACAAAGTTGTTGAACAGGCATAAGTTCTGACGTGAATGAGCACGCAAATTTAAAAAAATAGTTTATAATAAAAAATAATTTTGACCTAAAGGAAGGATTTAGGGGATTTGAACACAATATTAGCCTACTACAAGTGTACTAACAAATTTAAGCTAGACAACTCACCCACTAAGCTTGTTAGCAAACTAAATACACTAGTTTGTAGAACCTTTTAAATTTTCATTTGTATTTTTTAATTAAAAAATAAAATAAAATTAAATATTTTAAAAAATAATTAAACTCATGAAAATATTTTGAATTTAGAAAATAAGATTAAAAATACGTGGGTTCCACAAAGATATGTGGAAAATAAATAATTAAATAAAAACCTTTTTTTTCTAGCAAAACTATATAACTTTGACTATCACCAAGAGTATTGGTACAATGATGAAATTTTACAAGATGTTCCTCTATCATCCTTCATAGCCATAAGGCTTCTATAGAAAATATCACATGAAGTAATCCAATTCATACAAAATACAACAAACATAAACACATATCTAGAAGTAGACTCATCATAGTATGGTTGGCATCACAATAACCAAATTAATTAGCGTAATCAAAGGAATAATAATACAATCAAAATTTTACAGTTTCTTTTATATATAGAAGTATTTGCTTTGCTAATTTCCAACGATCTAAGTATGGATATTGTATGAATCTAGAAGCAACACCCACATCTTATGAAATTTCTATCCTATTAATGGTTAGATAAATTAAACTACCACCAAGATATTTTTAAATAGGGGTTAGCTTTATCACACATAATTTTTGGATCAATCTTTAACACAACCTTCAATAGGAGTATATGTAAGCTTGCAATCAAGCATGTTAGATTTAACAAGCAGGCTATGTGATGCACATATAATAAATTCACTAATAATTTGATACTAAGCTAACTAAAAATTACATATCTTATTAGGAATAATTTATATTAGAATTTGAGTCATGAATATTTTTCTTTCCTTTTAAAGTCGACACTACAAGTTTGTGTTTTATATTAAATTGATAAATAAAAGGTTTAGAAAGAAAAATTTTTAACGTGTTTTATACTTGATTATACAATAAAAACAAATATTCTAGTGAGTAAACAACACTATCTACATTAGTTGATTTCAAAATAATTTAAAAACATATATAATTACAACAAGGGTAAAAGTTGTAAGTGTCATAAAAGTCATTGTAAGTACTATAAATAGTGTCACAAATTACACTATTTAACCAAATTATTGTAAAATAAATAGTAGGAGGTTTAAAATAAAATAAATAACATTCCTAATGTGTCCATAATGTGCCAAAACCTATAAATTGACTGGTTGGATGACTATAATTGACAAGTAGTTGATAGGGTCAAATGTTAAACAAAGTTGTTGAACAAGGCATAAGTTCTGACGTGAATGAACATGTAAGTTACAAAATATATTTTATAATAAAAACTAATTTTGACCCAAAGGAAGGATTGAGGGGATTTGAACACAATATTAGACTACTACAAGTGTACTAGCAAATTTAGGCTAGCCAACTCACCCACTAAGCTTGTTAGCAAACTAAATACACTAGTTTGTAGAACCTTTTAAATTTTGATTTGTACTTTTTTATTAAAAAATAAAATAGAATTAAATATTTTAAAAAATAATTAAATTCATGAAAATGTTTTGAATTTATAATATAAGATTAAAAATAGGTGGGTTCCACAAACATATGTGGAAAATAAATAATTAAATTAAAGCTTTTTTTTTCACCAAAGCTATATAACTTTGACTATCACCAAGAAGGTTGGTATAATGATGAACTTTTACATGATGTTAATCTATCATCCTTCATAGTCATAAGGCTTCTTTAGAAAATTCCACATGAAGTGCTCCAATTCATAGAACATACAACAAACATAAAAACGTATCTAGAAGTAAACTCATCATAGTATGGTTAACATCACAATAACCAAAGTAATTATTATAATCAAAGGAAGAATAATACAATCCAATGTTTACAGTTCCTTTTATATAATGAATTATTTGATTTTCTAATTTCCAATGATCCAAGTTTAAATACTTCATGAATCTAGAAGCAACACCCACATCTTATGAAATATCTATCCTAGTAATGGTTAGATAAATCAAACTACCAACAAGATATTTTGAAATAGGGGTTAGCTTTATCACACATAATTTTTGGATCAATCATTAACACAACATTCAATAGGAGTATATGTAGGCTTACAATCAAGCATGTTAGATTTAACAAGCAGGCTATGTGATACACATATAATAAATTCACTAATAATTTGAAAATAAGCTAACCAAAAATTATATATCTTATTATGAATAATTCATACTATAATTTGAGTCATGAATATGTTTCCTTCCTTTTAAGGTCGACACTACAAGTTTGTGTTTTATACTAAATCGATAAAAAAAGGTTTAGAAATAAAATTTTTTAACATGTTTTATACTTGATTTTACAATAAAACACATACTCTAGTAAGTAAATAACACTATCTACATTAGTTTATTTAAAAACATAAATAGTTACAATAAGGATAAAAGTTGTGTCATAAAAGTCATTATAAGTATCGTAAATAGTGTCACAAATTGCACTATTTAACCATTTTTTTGTAAAATCAATAGTAGGAGGTTTAAATTAAAATAATTGACATTCCTAATGTGTCTATAATGTGCCAAACCTATAAATTGACTAGTTGGATGACTATAGTTGACAAGTAGTTGATAGGGTCAAATGTCAAACAAAGTTGTTGAATAAGGCATAAGTTCTGACATGAATGAGCACACAAATTTTAAAAAATAATTTATAATGAAAACTAGTTTTGACCCAAAGGAAGGATTGAGGGGATTTAAACACAAGATTAGTCTACTACAAGTGTACTAGTAAATTTAGGCTAGTCAACTCACCCATTAAGCTTGTTAGCAAACTAAATACACTAGTTTGTAGAACCTTTTAAATTTTGATTTGTATTTTTTTATTAAAAAATAAAATAGAATAAAATATTTGAAAAAATAATTAAATGCATGAAAATATTTTTAATTTATAAAAGAATATTAAAAATAGGTGGGTTCCACAAACATATGCATAAAATAAATAATAAAATTAAAACCTTTTTTTTCCACCAAAGCTATATAACTTTGACTATCACCAATAAGGTTGGTACAATGATTAAATCTTACATGATCTTCCTCTATCATCCTTGATAGCCATAAGGCTTCTTTATCAAATTCTACATGAAGTGATCCAATTCATAGAACATACAAAAAACATAAACACATATCTAGAAGTAGACTCATCATAGCTTGGTTAGCATCACAATAACCAAATTAATTAGCATAATCAAAGGAAGAATAATAAAATCCAAAGTTTATAGTTCCTTTTATATACCAAAGTATTTGCTTTGCTAATTTCCAATGATCCAAGCATGGATACTGCATGAATCTAAAAGCAACACCCACATCTTATGAAATATCTATCCTAGTAATGGTTAGATGAATTAAACTACCAACAAGATATTTTTAAATAGGGGTTAGCTTTATCACACATAATTTTTGGATCAATCTTTAACACAACCTTCAATAGTAGTATATGTAAGCTTGCAATCAAGCATGTTAGATTTAACAAGTAGGCTATGTGATACACATATAATAAGTTCACTAATAATTTGATACTAAGCTAACCAAAAATTACATATCTTATTAGGAATAATTCATATTATAATTTGAGTCATGAATATTTTTCCTTCCTTTTAAATTTGACACTACATGTTTGTATTTTATACTAAATCGATAAAAAAAGGTTTAGAAATCAAAAATTTTAACGTGTTTTATACTTGATTTTACAATAAAAACACATACTCTAGTGCGTAAACAACACTATCTACTTTAATTGATTTCAAAATAATTTTAAAACATAAATAATTATAACAAGGGTAACAATTGTAAGTGTCACAAAAGTGATTGTAAGTATTGTAAATAGTGTCACAAATTGCACTATTTAACCAAATTGTTGTAAGATCAATAGTAGGAGGTTTAAAATAAAATAAATGGCATTCCTAATATGTCTATAATATGCCAAAACCTATAAATTAGCTGGTTAAATGACTATAGTTGACAAGCATTTGAGAGGGTCAAATGTCAAACAAAGTTGTTGAACAAGGCATAGGTTCTGTTGTGAATGAGCACACAAATTTTTAAAAAATATTTTATAGTAAAAATTAATTCTGACCCAAAGGAAGGATTGAGGGGATTTGAACACAAGATTAGTCTACTACAAGTGTACTAGCAAATTTAGGCTAGCCAACTCACCCACTAAGCTTGTTAGCAAAGTACATACACTAGTTTGTAGAACCTTTTAAATTATGATTTATATTTTTTATTAAAAAATAAAATGGAATTAAATATTTGAAAATATAATTAAATGCATGAAAATATTTTTAATTTAGAAAAGAAGATTAAAAATAGGTGGATTCCACAAACATATGTGGAAAATAAATAATTAAATACAAACCTATTTTTTTAATACTTTCCATCAAACATTAGACATACATGTTATTTTTTTGTAAAACACTCCAAGCTAAGGGATCGCACAAGGTGGAGAGTATGGGAGGATAGAAGATGCTTCAAGTGACCATTTTTAGTGATCAAAAACTCAAAATTGACATAAACTACCCTTTCAAGGATACTGGTAGACCCAAATCTAGGTTTTATAGACTACATATTTATAATGTTTTTTATACAATGGTGTACTATGGCACCCAAAAGGAGAGAGAAAAAATGAAAAGAGCATAGAATGACCATTTTAAGGTCTAAAATTTTGCCAATCTCCTTAAAATATCAAAATTAAGTGGTTAGGACATTCACAAATCAAAAAGATAACAATAAAACAAGTTTTATGGTTTTTATTTCATCCAAAGGTCATACCAATTGTACAGGGATGCCAATGGAGGATGAAAAAATTTAAACTGAGCTTAGATAGGGGTTTTTAGGGTCTAGTAAGGTTTTTTCAAGCTTTAAAACTTCAAATCAAACCTTTAAATACTAAAAAATAGATGTAAAGGCTATAAAATATATAGTTTTAAAATTTTATACCTCTCATAGGCTATATAAAGATGTTTTGAAGGAGAGACAAAAAAAATCAGCTATAAGGGTCCCAATCAAGGGGAATAAAGGTTAAAAATGCTTGAAAATGGCAAAACTAAGTAGATGGAGAGACCAAAATAGAGATTTAATGTCTAAAAAGAATTTACTAATTTTTAGCTTTCTTATGCTAAAAAATGTTACCCCTTGCTAACTTGAACTTCCATATATTGAACTAGTAGTTTTAGAGACTTCTGTAGGAGTGTTAGCAGGGTACAAAAAAATCTAACATTTAGAAATATGTTTCAAGCTATAAAAACTTTAAAAATGAAATATGTATTGATTTTACAATATATAGGGCTTTAATAAACTCAAAAATAGTGCCAAAGACTAGTCTTGCTTTGAAATGCTTCTATTTACTCAGATATACAACTTCAAAACTTCAAACACATTCACAAAGATCATTAGACAACATAGTGATATTTTTTTTTATAATTTTTAATTCTCAAAGAAGCATTTATAACACATTTAAGACACCTAGGTAGGTTTATTTTATGAAAATAAGTTTAAAATTTGATAAAATGCTTAGACCTGAAATATCTAGGTTCCAAAAAAGAGAAATAAATGAAAAAACTTACTTTTGCAACTAAAATGGGGTAAAAAAATAATTAAAATGAACCCGAAAATGGGAAGATTATAGATTAATATCTTGCTCAAGAAGTTGAGCCAGGGTCGAGAATAACGCACTAGGAACCATACACTGATCATGGATAGACCAATTTGGCCCATGCTCCATGGCCCATTTAGCAAGATGGTTAGCCACACTATTCCACTCATGGGGGATATGTTTAAAAGAAATCATCTCAAAAGATGCACTAATGTATGAAAAAACTTACTTTTACTAAAGAAGATGATTAAAATTATTTCATGAACATACCATGGCCTAAAAATTGATGAATCTAGGCTTGAATACAAGCCAAAACTTTGATCTATGATCTCGACACTTGATCATGTATCAATTAACTCTAATACAATGACAAAATAACCAATATGATTACATATGAATACCATTTTTAGATGTGAGACCAATAAAAAAGACATTCACCATGAAACACCAGATATACCATGGCAAAAACTCATGAAGAGGTAAAAAATGCACTAATATTATTCATTATTTGAAAAACAAAATGTACCTAATAAAAATGTTCTCTTCTCACTTTTCTCCATTGCATCTTACAAGATAAACTCTTTATTATATAGGTAAGGTAATCTGACCATTATAATGTGACATTTTCAAACCACCACATTAATGGGTCTAACCTTTCCAAAGGTCATTCAATATATTTTATTATTTATTTACATGAGGATAAAATCATGCTAAATAATAAAATATATTATTATTTAACTAATGTAATTTAATGTATTAAGGGTACATAAATAACACCACTCAACCATTAATTATTCTAATACTGTGGTCAAAACTTGAGATTACATATTGGTTCATAGGTAAGCCTAAGTGTTTAGTCAATCATATCTTTACATACTTAACTTCTTTTTACCAAAGTCTAAAGCTCTTCCATGTGTATCACATTTATCATTCATGTTGTTAATTTTAAATATATGTGGATGAGGAATCATAAAATTCATAAAAATTAAAAGCCAAATCATTTAAATAAAAGAAAATGATATAAAAGGTAGCATACAAATTTCAAAATTTAAATCACACTAAAAGACATGATTCATATCACATCTCCTTTCTATAATCAAAGTTTAAACTCCATAGTTGGCATCATGATAGAGTCAAGGTCCATTAAGCTATGATAGGTTAGTAGATTAGGAAAGGAGAATTAAAAAAAAAAATTTGCTTACTTTCCCACACAAATACCCAATCTTCACAGTAGATCGATGGCTCTGTAAGAAGTCCTAAGGAATGGGGAACATGTTGTATGAATGTAGGTCCATTTTAATATTCTATTTTATATAACCAACATTATTAAATCTTAGTATCTCACCTATTTTCCTATACATCTTTGCATTTATTGTGAGCAAGTATCCTTTATATTTTGATGGTCACTAGACTCTTAGTGTCTCTCTTTGTGTACCTAGTTTGCCTCATGTTTTGTAAGGTATTCTCATAGATGCCTATTTCATGAATTTTAAATTCCCTCTTTCATTTCCAATATTCCTAATATTTCCACTTGAGAAATATTATTTTGTTAATTGATCATTCCCCCTATGGTTTCCCTTTGTGAGTTATAGTGTAAGACATAGATAGGAGTAGGACCTCCTATAAATTTACCACATTACAAACATTTTTACAAAATCATCAACATAATTGTTTCCAACTCATTAACGATCCCTTTGTTATTTTTAGTGTAATACTATGGATAGGACAAAGCCCTCCTCACAAAATTTTCAATACCCAGATCCTACTATAACCAAGTCATAATGAAATTACATGCATCAAAATTGAGATGAATACTATTTGATTATGAGTTACATGCCACTGACTTACTTCCCAAATTGATTTAGTATGTTTTATACTTAGTTCATTAAACTTCCATTTTTATCTTCTTCTTTTATGATTGAAAGTATGCTTACAAATATTTTATTAAAATTTTCATACTTTCCAACTTGAATTAGTGTGTTCAATTTAATTTCATTTTACATTTTTGTCTTTCTTTTTATACTTCCCAATGTGATTTAGTATGATTTATTGACTTAATTTTTTTGTTTTTATACCATTTATCTTTCATGTGCCTTCCATTTTATTCCAAATTTTTCATAATTCCCAACATGATATAGTGTGATTTTTATTTGTTTTCATTTGGTCCAAATTTTTTACATGGTTTAAAAACATTAGTAATCTATTTTTACAATCTTTGGTTTATTATATTTATTCATCTTTTATTATTACATGTTTCCCATCATGATATAGTGTGTATTATATTTTTTATTAATTATACTTTTCCAAATAATTTTTGCCTTTTTTTAACCATGCAATGTCTCACATAATGCTAGAAAAGAGAACATACATCACATATCTCCCATAGCATATATAAAAATAAATAAATACATGTGATAAAAAGGAAATATATCCATGCATCTATATAAAACTACAAGTATAACTCATGAGATAAATAAGACTATCAACATCAATATATATCATGTGTTTTATACAATACAAAGTAAAGAATATAATAGCTCTAGCTCCAAGGTTGTGATCCACCATGTTTATCCTATAACCTAGCCACATTACCCATTGATTCCTATGACTATCCTCTTTGAATAATGAACTATAAAAAGGTAGCTTGGGATCTCAATCCAACAACATCTCCCTATAGATTGGACATCTAGACCTATACCTATCATTTCTAGATGGTGGTTACCATGTGTACTATTCTCTCATATTCTAGGGCCTACTAGGTCTATGCCTCTCCTACTCTAACCCCTATTGTTTGTTGTATCCCATAAATGAATGATTTTATCTACCTCATGGCCTCTCCCACTAATCTAAACATTCCCACCTAGGCTGGGGTAAATGAAATATCAATATCATCTAAAGTAGTAGGGTCATATGGTGTCAATACCCTATCTAAACTATCATGGTGCACATCCATAACTAGGGTTCCCATCTGATCTTCTCTATTATAAGATCTACAAAACTAAAAATATATAGACATTATATATCTCACACACACACACACACACACACACACACACACACACACACACACACACACACACACACACACACACACACATCTTAAATCATCTATCTACCACAATCACAATATAACTAGTATCTTATATCGAAAAATTAAATCACATTTACAACATTTATCACTAGTTATAGTGTCTTTGATGATAGTCTACATTTTCACTTGCCTACTGAGTATCTCTTCTATCAGCTACCTCTAAACTAATGCATATACATGAATAGCCACTCAATCCCACTATGGTCCTCTCCTCAAAGGTGTCTCTATGGACCAACTATGTTTTGGAATGGCTATTGGATCCATCTATGACATAGTTAGCATTTGCATCTCCTCACACTAATGGTGCCTCCATCTCTAATGAGAACATAATTGTCATTTTTACATCTACTATGGTGCCTACTATTCACCTATATACACAACCATTACATCCCCTCCTACTATCTTTTTTACCTCATACTATCATGTTAAACTAAACCATGGTCTACCATTTTGAGGCATGATCATTGGTATTTCCATAATTACCCCTCTACCTCCTCTCCCTCTTGACTCTCTAGCATGTTGTCACCAATAATCAGGAACTAATAGAGGATACATTGAATGGGGAGTCATATCAATCCAAATATGCATGCCACTAGATGCAATTTTACCCATGAAATATAGTGTCTCATGATCTACACATGTGCCCACCCTATCATAATGGTTGACCAATTAGGAAATATAATAGTTATGTGAGTTTAGGGATACTATATAGTCTTACCTTGTGTGATACTCTATAAGGTTGGCACATGGGGCATGACCTAAACTACATGTTCATGTATCCATCACAAGACCTGAGGTAACATATCAACAACCACATGGGGAAAACCAATTGATCAATACATAAGGAACCTCTCATATATCCATGCACTAAGTAAAATCATTGGTCCCTAGTCTTTTTCCCTTTGGATAACATCTTATACATATCATGCATGAGATGGACCTAGATCACAAACCAAAAATTCTAAAGTGTTCCATGATCAAAAATGGAATGGTACAAGGATATCACATACATCTATACCTTACCATATGACTTGTGACATAACACTCATTTTGTCACAATTCTCATCACTACCTTATAGATACCAAGAATGGTCATAATTTAAACACTAAACAAACTCACCCTTAACCGAGGGTGGATATTATATGAATAGGTATCCCATTGGGATAACACTCATCTCTTATACTTAGTCTATAAGTAATCACCAGCATCCTACCTATTGTAAGATCAAGAATTGCATGGATGTCCTCAAGATTAATCCCCACCTTAATGGTGTCCCCATCCACTTCCTATTAGAAAATTTTGTTCACCTATTAGCATGATCTTAGGAACATGACAATGAGATCAACACTTAAAGGTATTCATCTCATCTCCATGATGTTGAGAAAACCCAAAGCAACTAGTCAAGATCTATCTATGTTAGTGAAATGATCCAATAGATCTGGTATATATGATGCATCTGCCAAGTGTCAATATCTCTGGAATCTCTAAAAAATATTAAAAAAATAGATGTATCATATCCCCATGTTATAAATAATTAAAATGCATTCTAAAAAATGCATAAGTTAACTAATTCATCAAATGATTTTATTTAGTTTCTTATGTTTTCTTATTTTTATACACAATCAACATGTTTGATACTAAATCATCCATGTTCTACTATTATTAAACACCATTGGCCTATTTTATAATAAATCAGCTTTTTTATTTTAGACTATATCAGCCTATTTGATACTAAATCAACCTTTTACTAGATCTAAAATATTATGACATCCCTTTGGTACATAGTTAACCCTTTATAAAAACCTATATTGTCCACTTACTACAAACTAAATCAATCAGAAGTTACATAATTGACCATCTTCTCATTCTAGACTACATCAACCTACTAATACATAGTTGGCCACATTCAACAATACTATGTTATCCCACTACTATAAAATGAAGCCCTTATTTTCTTCTTTCCTTAAGAGTGAAGTCAACCATGTCAAATAAATTCTTTCCCTATGATGAATTTTTAACCATTTACCATAAATGCCTTAGGAATTTATTGGTTTAAATTTTCCTACCAAATACCCCATTACACCCTAGTCTACTTAAAAAATTCTTAGGGCCAATTTTAGTACCTAACATTATCTTGCTATTAAAATTTCTCTCTAGCTTAATTTCAAATAAAATTACTTAAAAAATTGAAATTGATGTTTTCTTACCTATGCTACACTCATTGTGGCCACTAAATGTTATCCCCATCTAAGTAGTTCTCTCATCATCATGGTTTAAATCTAGTCTCTAACTGGGTCTTTTAAAGCTCTATTTTCTCAGAATAGTAAAAATAAAAAATAAATTATTTTCACCCTATTTATATTTATTATTCAAAACTATTTACCTATCAAATATTTACCATTTGATTCTTTTTTTGCTCGTATCTTTGTTTATACTAGCTCTTTTTACAAAATTCAAGATGTTATGGAATCTTGATGTCATAGAGAACCTTTTCACATATTACATGTATATTTTACACAAATTCAAAATTTTGCTCTTTTTTCACTAATTTCTATAGGTTCACCTAATGTTCCCTACATTGGACACCTTCACATTTATTCCACTTAATTTCTATAGGTTCACCTAATGTTATCTTATTTGCTTATTACTACAATTTATTTAGCTTCAACATTATGTATTTCTATGTTCTTTTCCTAAAGCACAATCCCCTATTACACCTACATGACATGTGATGATCTTTGAGTTGGGTATATGTATACACAATATTTTAAAACTTTATCAATTAATGATCATTTTTCTCTTATAAGAACCTATCGATTCTCAATCTCTCTAAGTACATGCCTTAAAATGTACATTGGGAAAAGGGCTGGGTGGAACATTAGTACTTTACAAGATTATTATTTCTTATACCACCACTTGCTATCTATAAAACCTTCTCCTATGTAATTCCATAAGACTTAACTCTTCTCTTACACACTCCTCAAAGAATTTCACCACCTTCCTTAGCACCTCCTTAAGCCTAAAAATATTTTCTATAGTTTACATTACATTGTTATCCTGGGCTAACCCTATTTTCAAATTCTTAAAATCATGTTATGGTCTAGGTAAGCTTTATCTAACCTAGACTGTAACCTAAATTTTTTATCAATTAATGATACAGAGTCAATTAGGTTAACCTTATTAGATAAATGTTTAAAAAGGTTTAGGGTTAGATTCATTTATATATACACATCCATTTATATCATTTATTAAGTAAGAGAAGAAGAAGATTATTATATTGCACATCTGATTATCCATCATTCTAATTAAGGAGCATAACTTATGGTTTAGATACTTTATTTGGAGATATGGATCTTATATTTTAGAGAAGTCTTTTAGATGCATAAAAAGGTCATTTATCCTAGAGATGAGTTATCCTTGTTATCCTTTCATACCATAACAACCTATTTCAATGGACCTTGGCCAAGAGAGACATTGAGGCTCGATGGGTTCATCTTTAAAGGTAAGTATTCCTAAAAAATTTCTTACTTTGTAAGAGAAGATAAATTTGAATTGTTACTTCTCTCCCAAGCATTAGGGTTTTACCTATACATAGCTTAATTTAGGATTCTCCTATGCATGTTTGTGTTTTTTTTATTACCCTCACTTTATGCCACAAGATTTGGTGAGTACTAGGTTATACTTTACTTTGATTTGCATTTATTTTATGGATATGAAAACATAGTAACTAGCTAAGGTTATTACAAGGTGATACTTGACTAGATGCTTTGGAACCCTCTCTAGTGATGTTACTATGGTAATGGATCCATTGGTTAGGTTAAGTGGATCCATATAGGTCATGACCTTGAATATCTAATGTATGAAAAATTATAAGTGTATGTAGGATTTATCTTCTTTGATCTAGGATTTATTAATAGATTAGTGGCATTTCCCTTTGTATATATAGGCGGTTGAAGAAGGACATATTGATTACCTTCAATTACAACTATAGGGTTGATGTACTTATCACATGGGATTAATATAACATGAACATAGTTAAAGGGATGGTAGTTAATACCCTATATAGGGTTAAGAGGAGGTCTTATCTAATATTGAATATATGATTGCTCTTATTCCTATGGCTTAATTATTTGATAACATTTTGCATTAATGATATTTGTGCAGAGATTTGGATATTTATGACATCATAATATATATACATATATATATATATAGGTATATGTATGTATGTATATGTATATATATGTATATGTGTGTGTATATGTATATATACACACATATACATATACATATATATATATATATATATATATACATATACATATACATATACCTATATATATATATATGTATATATATTATGATGTCATAAATATCCAAATCTCTGCACAAATATCATTAATGTATATGTATGTATGTATATGTATATGTATATATATATATATATATGTAAATATATGTCTGTATATATATATATATATATATATATATATATATATATATATGTATGTATGTATGTATGTATGTGTGTGTGTGTGTATTTATAGGAGTTTTAAGAGAATAACCTAATCAAACAAATCGATAAGCTATTATAAATTATAATTTTATATGATAAACTAGTCTTATACACTAGAAAAATATAAATCATGGCTCAACCCTTTAGTTCAAGACCTTACTAATACCAAAAGACTCACATTATCCATCTCAATGTGTCTAAGTACTTATATTATACTTTGATTATTATATTATGATTATACATATCACATGTATCCCATAGTATCCATAAAATATGATATATATCCTAATTTAGAAATTACATATATATATAAAGTATTTATATCCTCTAAGAAACTATATGTAATGGAAAATGTGGAAAATATATAAATCAATCCTAGCTCAGAGAAGATAAATCCTACTTACACTTCTGATTGTGGATACTATTGACAATTTTGACCTCACGGGTCAAATTGTCACCGATACCATCCAAAGCATTGAATATCCTATCAGTTGGCCTTGTGTGTTAGTTTTTGGTCTAGAAAAGTCTTTAGAGAATTCATGGTTAATAGGTCTTAATGTTGTTTAGGTGATTTAAGGTCTTTCCCTTCATTTGTCATGTACTTGTCCAGTCATTTTTAATCCTTTTTGATCTATTTTAAATGGTAAGAAGAGAATAGAGTGTATTGATGAGATTAATAGAATTTTTCAAGTTAATTTAATCCCTAAAAAATTAATAATCAGGTTTTCCAACATTCTGTACTAACTCTATGCCTCATTTCCATGCAAAATTTGACCATTTTGTGTCATTCATAGAAGGTTTTGATGGTATATGATCAGGAATAAAATTTATTCCATATTGGTTCACCTCATCAGACATTTTATATACTTATTAAAAAAAATTATATAATTTCATTTATATTTACTTTGTGAAAATAACATTTTTAGTACAAAAATAGGCCTTTTTGATGCATTCACTTTGGTTTTCAGATGATTTTTATGAAAAATGTATCATGGATGATTAATTGGGTCCTTAAAGGGTCATATAAGTTGTTTTTAGTGAGTTATAAGTGAAAATTTTCAAAATCTAACTTTGATCTAACTTTGACCTTTCTTGCATGCTTAAAAGGGCAATTTTCAGATGCTTAGTACGAGAAGAGGAGAGAGAGTTGGGAGATGAAAATTTGGAAATTTTTTAGGGTATATGTAATATTTAAATTAGTTTAATTTTATCATTTACTTTTTTCCCCATATTTATGAACCATTGCTAAGAGTGACAATAGGTCACTATAGCCTGTGCATCTGAGAGGGGTCTGTTCTTGGACCTATTTCTCAAGCTCAAAAAAAATGAAGTTAAATGGTTTTTGGGAAGGTGTTTAGGGCTCATTATGCTCATTTTAATCATTTTATTAATATATAACTCTTCCAAATAAGGCATTTATAGCATAAAACCTTACTTCTTCCACTATCTTTGATAATGCTTTCTTGGTTAAATTTTGAAGAAGAATATGGTTGTTCATCAATTTTTTTCATATTAATAGGTTATAAATGAATTATTTAATTAATAAAAAACCTATTTTATTCAATTAAAGTTTCACAAATCTCCATTATGGGTCTCTCTCTTTTAGAGGGCTTTAATTAAGTATGTTTCTTAAACAAGGTACAAATTCATTTATTGAGATTATTTTAAAATTATTCATGAGTTAAATGTTATTTAATGATTCATTTTTATATTAATATCCCAACATGCTAGTCTAATTCCTACTCTTATGTATTATATTGCCATCAAATAATGTTATCTTGGCAGCTAAAAACAAATTTCATGCTTTGCCTCAATCTGTACAAGTCCTCTAACATCACGTACATCCAAGTTCAAGTTTGATCCAATGGTAGATGGAATTATCTTTTTTTCTCATGACTTCTTGACCTTTTGATGAGCAATGTATATACCTTCATAGGTAGATGATAGGAAACCTAAGGTCTCACACCTTGTAAGCATTCCATTGTGATTTCTCATTAGAGCCATAGTATGTAAAATGGTATTTGAACTCTATAAACTTGATTTAAAGTGAGGTCATGACTTCTCTATTTGGTAAAGATGTAAGAAATTCTAAATTTACCATGGGATGGCTTGGGCAGGTCACTTGCCAGCTTGCTTTCATTCTCAAATGCATAATTTATAACAAGGACTATATATAGAACTCTAAAGGCATCTTCAAGATCTCCAATATATCTCAAAGCATGTAGAATGGTTTTTTAATGGTGAGGGTTTCAAGTTCAATATTGGTCTATGTAATATTATCACTTTCTTGATGGCCTTAAAAACTTACAAACCACCCTCTATGACTATATGACCACTTAGACACCCTTTTGAAAAGTTTAAGTTTATTTGAGAAAATTAAGGTATTCAAAGTTTTTAAGGAGTCATTTTCAAGTTGTATTTAATGTGTTCATAAGCTAAAACTTCATGAACATTAGGGAGATGATTTAAGGTTATTCAAAGTATAAAAATTTGGCTTGGGAGGGGACTTTTCCATCCATTTCCTTGTCTTATCCATATCATTGTGTTTTAATAACATCTCTACCATGTTTAATATGTTTTACATTATTTTATTGTCATCACCTCCTTATCACTCCATTCTCATCATCTTTCATTCACCCTCTTCCTTTCAATGCCCTAAACCATGCTATTAGGCCTCCATATGCCCATGGCCACCTTATAAGCTATGAAATAATGAAAGTGTTAGGTTCATTTGATTGCATCCCCTGTTGAAGATGGAATAACTCATATACAACCATTCATATGGATTAATGTGGTGGTGTACTAAATAAATTGATGGAGAATGCCTCTTAAAGGCAAATACAGGTCAATGGGAGAAAATTATGATTAATGTCAAACAAGGCTCAACTCTATGTCATCCATACAAGTGGTTCAAAGGGAAATTTATCCTTAGTGATACTTTATGGATAGTGTCAGTCCATACAGTGAAAGGAAGCTAAAGGAAATCCTTAATAGTTAGACTCCAAGGAAGGAATCAAGAGTTCCATGAATAAAAGTGGGTAATGAGGGCCTTAAATTCATCTTAAGATGGATGGAATGAATATTACACCCCCATGTTTATCATGTTTTCATATCCATCATAGGCTTAATAAACACCTACAACCAACTAATTGGCTTAGGCTTGGTCTATGGGAGGAGGGTGTAGCAGAGGTAACAAATATGGTATTGGCTAAGACTATGAGTCTCTTATAAAGAATCAAGCTACAATGTTTCTAAAAAAATCCCTAACATCTGCTAATAGGAGAATTAACCCTCTCATACAGGCCTAATAGATAAAGTTCACCTATAGGCCTGGATATTGATAGTATATAATAGGACAAAGTCTTAACTCCATCAAGAAGCCTTGTTAAGGCTTAGAGAGACTAAATAGACAATTACAATGCAATTGGGTATGGAAATGATCAAACTCAAAAATAGATCTAATATATAGACATATAAAGTTTTAAATTGGGCTCAAGAAGATGAAATGCGTACCGATATTTAGTTTAAGAAATTAGAGATGTAGTCATCAAACAAGAGTTTAGGCTACTACATGTACCTAAGAGGTTGGGTCTCAAATTTGAATGGATAGTGAAATATATTTCAAAGTAAATAGTTATACTTTCAAATTAAGATTCCCATCTCCATTATAATTAGAGTACTCACCTATAGCTAGAGGTAAATAAAGCATATATAGGTCTTTGAAGAACATCTATAGCCAACCTATGTTTGAGGAGAAAATAGGGTAGGTCTAAGTATGGGCCTATTTGTGATATGAGGAAACTTCAAAGTTGTATATGTTTATCATGATCATTGGTGGGATAAGAGGTGAGCCTGTGCATAATATTTATAAGGAATAGTGACTTCATGTTCTAGACACCAACCTATACACCTATAGGTTAGGGCTAAATGAAAAAGAGGGTCATTAACTGTGAAAGAGGCTTCTTAGGGTTGATACACCTTAAATATAGTCATTATGACCAAAAATTAAGTGAATAGTTTTTATTCTTTGTTATGTGTTCCTTCAAAATATTTATAATCATCTTCATATCCTATTTTTTCTTGTACAAGGAGCCATCTACAACAAGTACCTCTAACTACAACCACAAGTAAATTATAGTCAATAGTCAAGGGCATGTTGATGGGACTATATGTTTCTACATGGAGTTTCAAGTGTTAAATCATGTCAAATTCCCTAGAACATGCATATGGGAGACCTTAAAAACCTAAATATGCCTAATATAGAATAATATAGAACTATAGCCACAAAATTAGCATGAGCATATATGGCCAAGTAGGTAAAGTGTCAAATAGAGACCTATCAAGGTCAAGTAAGGCTAATGAAACCCTTGAATACATGACTGGTATGAGAAGTTTTAGTAGAGACCCTAAAGAAGTTTGTTTGAGTTATTTAAAATTAGGGTTTTGAGTAAGCTTGAGAAACATAAGGAAAATTAGCCTACATCCATGCATACACAGTCATATCAAGAGAAAAAGGAGTTTGGTTCAGATGCTAACCCTATGTTCTATAGTTAGGTGTTTTGAGTGTGGATGGTAACATTAATGAAATGAGAAAAAGGATTGAGTTTTTTATTAAGGATCAGAAGATCCTACTCAAGGAAATCATATAATCAAGCTTAGTTAACATTGCACCTATAGTTGTGTTAGGGATAATCAAGAGATTGAATTTGTCTCATGTTTGAAGTGCTAAAGTTAACACTCCAATGTGGATGAACATGAAGCTTCTTAGCAGGTGATGGTGATAATAAATGGTATTCATGATTTAAATGAAACAAATTTTATAGTTTATAAGACATATGGCAAGGTATTACCTTTAGGTATGCTAAGTTTTGAGTGTCAAACATAGAATACAGTCATTCATTGGAATCCATGTCAAGGAAATCCATTCTTATGGGAAGTTAAATAAGGGTTTATAGAACCAATATGATTGAGGAAGATTACCAATGATGAATACAACTCAAAATCATGATAATAATGATGTAAACAAGGTAATGAGGATCTCTAACTAAGCAACATATAGTCCATATGGCAATTTTACACACAATCAATGATTGAGAAGTTTACCTTGAGGATTTTGGTCATTAAGGGAACTAGAGGTATAAATTTGACTTGAATTTTGGTAAATGGTGTCCTCAGGACCTAATGATCCATAATAGTAATCAAATAAGTATCATAGCAATAGAAAAACACTTATAAAGGATTAGAATCTTATTTTAATTATTTAATAAAATAAAATTTTAAAAATGATTACATAATTTAAATTGGATTTTAATTATCAAAAATATACAAAATGTTAAGATTGTATCACATAAAGGGACAAAAAATGATAGAAAAATACCAAATGAAATCTGATAATAGAGTTCAACACAATGTCCTACATCTCCAAATCCACTCCAATGGGGGATCACTCATTATTAGTTGTAGCCAAATCACTTTACAGTAAATCTTCAAAAATCTTCTTACAGGCTTTAAGTCCTAGAGAAATCCTCAAAGCAATATTATTTTATTTGAGGCCTCAGTACAATCTCTATTTCTCTCCACACTCTTACATGCCTTGGAATACAATCTCCTCAGCTAAAACTTGGCTTCAAATAGAATCTCATCCCTTTTATATATTGTTTAAACCCCATAGTGTAGTGGTGGGAGCTTATCCTTTTATCCCATGGGTGTAGGGTTCTATTCCCTTCTCCATCATTTTTAGTGGCTTATGTTAATCTTAAATCCCACATTGGGAATGTGAAAGGTTATTTGGTTATTGAAATACCATGAAACTCATGGTTTTTAATGCCAAGTAATTGGCATTACCATGTATTACATGGAAATTGTGGTGGCATGTGGAAAGTGTATGGCATGGCATGTGAGATATGGGGGAACCATGGGTTGGAATGTGACATTTCATGGAGACTTGGTTGGATATAATCTTCATGGATGGAACATGGAAATTGTGTGGAGAACATGTGGCTTGGATTGGATATGTGGCAAGTGTAATGTTTGTTTGGAACATTCGATGGCATGCTAATAAATTACAATATACAAAATTGGATCATAGTGAATGGTGGTAAGCCATGTGGTGTCTTGAGGACCCACTATGTGGTTCAATATTCTCTCACCACTTATTGTTTAGTCATCAATTATGAAACACTCACCACTTATCGATGTCCAAACCCCAATTATTTTTACTTGCCCAGTTTGATCTTCCATGTGATATAACTTGCACATTTAGGCTCCATTTTATGAACCAAAAAATGTGATCAAAATTTATCAACGATCCCTTCACCATGAAAATGATCAACCTATGATTTGATGACTTATTTTTTGGAGCAAAAGATACATTATCCTAGATCAATCCTCTCCACTAGGAGCTTTTAGACCTCCAAAACTTGATTAATTAGTAAAAAGGTGAGGGTATTATTCCCTCACTCTTT
Organism: Torreya grandis; assembly: GCA_037957365.1. Taxonomy (NCBI): domain Eukaryota; kingdom Viridiplantae; phylum Streptophyta; class Pinopsida; order Cupressales; family Taxaceae; genus Torreya; species Torreya grandis. The sequence continues at coordinate 896,841 of JARHVA010005846.1, forward strand.
TGGCTTCCATCCATTTATCCTTATTCAGGTGCATCCCTTTGAAACGAACACAAAGATATTTAACATCTCCTCTTCATGAAGTCTGAACCTTCTTGTCAAGTATTATATCTTCTTATAGTTATATTAGATACTCAGGAGAAAAATCATCAATAAAAGGAATAGATATAGTCTCATCATGATCTATAATCATCAAAGGCTCATATAATTTTAGATTTTCCACATTCACAACTGAATAAATATGCATATAAGATGGAAAATCCAATTGAAAAACATTTTTACCAATCTTTTCTATAATCTAGAAAGGACCATACCAGATTGGTTTCAAATTTTTACTTTCACTTGTTAACCTTTCCTTACTGATGTGAAGCCATACCAAATCACTTACAGTAAACTGGTGCTCAACATGATGTTTGTCATGTCTTGCTTTATATTTTGCCTAAATTTTCTCTAATTGATCTCAGATAGTCTAGTGTACCTAGTGTATTTTTTCAATGAACTTCTTGGCTTTTATAGCATCTTTATGTTCATCAACAGATAAATCCTATCCATAACAAACATCTAGAGGAGATTTAGGCAAATATCCATAACAAACTTCAAAATGAGATTTTATAGTAGAATAAGGAAGTGCATGGTTGTAATCATGTTGTATATAGCATAAATTCTCATCTAACAACTTGGGATGTTTACTACAATAACCCCTAAGCAAATGTACCACTATGCGATTCACAACCTCTATCTGACCATTAGTCTATGGATGAAATGTAGTTCTCTTTTTTAACTTAGTGTCCATTAATTCCCATAGTGTTAACCAAAATTCCTCAAGAAATTGAGAATCTTGATCAGAAACAATAGAAGTGGGAAAAATAAAATGAACCCATAAATGCTAAAATAATAAGTGTGTCATACCTTCTCTTGTAATCTACTTAGTGCAAGGAACCAAAAAACAAATATTTCTAAATATATTTGCTACCACATACAATTAATCATTTTTCCTTCATGACATAGGCAAACCCCATACAAAATCCATGGAAATACTTTCCCAGGGATGAGTAGGAATAGGTAAGGAAGCGTAAAGTCCCAATTTTTTATTACTAGGTTTTCTTGTGGCACAAAGAACACACACCTTAATATATTTGGCAACATTTTCCTGCATATAGGGCTATTAATAATACATTTTTAAATGTACAACTATTTTAATAATTCTAAAATGACCAAAAATAAGAGAAGTAAGTGCTTCCCTAATCATGTGCACTCTTTCATTTTTAGGAATGCAAAGTTTACCCAACTGATACAAAATTCCATTATGCACATGATGTTTTGATTCTTATACCTATTTTACACTCATTAAGTCTTTATACACATTATTAAAGTCAACATCATCAACATACTATTCTTTATAACTTTTATGAGTCAAAGAACTATGTTATAAAATAATAGATGCAACTACCATAGGAGACATAGAAAGCATGTCAACAACTTTATTTTGAATACCTTTTTTATACTTGATCACAAGATGAAACTACTGTAGGAAACCCATTAAACAAAAATGTCTAGACTATTGTAGATTGACCTATGACTAGAGATATTAAAGGGGCTAATGATTTGTATGTATCACTATCTCCTTTCCCATCAAGTAATGTTTCCATTTCATAACACTTTGAATCAATGCATATAATTCCTTATCATAAGTTGGATAATTTTTTATATAACTTGTGAAGGTCTCAAAATGATATCATACTAAATTCTTTCTTTACATCAGAATAACTCCCATAGCATAATCATTTTCATTTATCTCAATCTCAAATGGCTATTGCAAATCAAGAAGTGCCAAGATAAGAGCAGTACTAATCTTTATCTTTAAAATGTCAAAGGTTTTTTCTTGCTTGCCTCCCCATTGAAAGACCTATTTTTTACTAGTCAAAGAATGCAAGGGTGATGCAATAAGTGAGAAAATAGAAATGAATTTCCTCCAATATTGTAATTCACCAAGAAAACTTGTAACCTAAGTTACATTACTGGATTTAGGCCATTTAACTATAACCTCCACCTTTTTAGGAGCAATTTTCAACTCACCATGTCTGAAAATATAACCCAACTAAACCAAAGAGGTCATACCAAATTCACATTTAGACAATTCAAATAAAGTTTCTCCATCCTTAATGCATTCATGACTTTCCTAATATAAATCACATGATCTTCCCAAGATTGATTGAAGATCAAAATATCATATAAGTAGACTATAATAATATCATTAAGGAATGGATTGAAAACATCATTCATCAAACACATGAATGTAGCTGGTGCATTGTATAACCCAAAAGGCATGACAAGCCACTCAAATAATAACTATTTTGTCTTAAAAGCAGTTTTCCAAATATCACCATCATTAATCCTAACCTGATGATAACCACTTTTCAATTCTAACTTAGTGAAATAGATAGTATTTCCTAACTGATCTAGTAAATCATAAATATTAAGAAGAGGGTAATGATTCTTAATAGTAATTTTATTCCAAGCATAAAATTTAACACACATTCACCATGTGCCATCTTTCTTTGGTACTATAATGATAGATGAACCAATAGGAGATGTAATAAGATGAATAACACCCTTTTCCAAATGTTTTGTTATCTGCTTCTTGATTTCCTTAGTTTCCACCACTGATGTCATGTACATGCCAATGTTAGGAAGAGGAGAATCCTATAACAATTAGATTTTATATTGAACTCCACATTTAGGGGTAACCCTTTGAGATATTGAAACACATCATATTAACAAGAAATGATTTAAACCAACTCTTTCTTGTGTTTAGGATCATAATTTTCCATAGCCTAGGAATATTCTTTTTCCTTAGACTTAATCAATATGAGATAAAAATTCTTGCTTGAATTCACTAGTCTTTTTATTTACCCTGTTGTAACCAAGGACAGATTCATCTTTACATATTGTGATATGACTATATATTTAATGCCATCCTTAACAAGAAATTACTTATTCTCCTCTGTATGGAATATTTATTTTTTATCATAAAGATAAGGATTTCCTAAAACAATCCCACATATGTCCTAAGAGACTACATCTAGATCAACTTCATCCATGAATTTAGATGCAATGATACATTTCAATCTACAAGTTTTGGTTAGTTGTAGTTTTGCATCATCACACACCCAACCAAGTGGATAGGGTTTTGTGTGGGTAGTTATTTGTAGGCCTAACTTTTTAACAATATCTTCAAAAATCAAGTTTGCCTATGATCCACTATCAAATAGAGTGTCAATCTTAGTATGTTTTGAAATAAACCTAATGTGGAAAAACTCATTTATTTTTTTATCATCATGAAAAAAAAAATTATTTTGAAGAGGAAGTAGTATTAAATGAATTAGTACTAAAAAGAGAAGAACAATTTTGCATACTCATAGTTTTGATCTTAGTTTCATCCCTGCAGACTAAACCCATATCTTAAAATATAGTATTAACTTTATTATCTTTCTTCTTAAACCTATTAAAAGGACTTAATTTAGGATGTAATTTCAAACACTTAGACTCATCATGATTTTTATTACAATGATTTTAAAATGCCTTACCCTCTTCTTTATGAATAGTAACAATGGATTTTTGTTTACCCTTTCTAGAACTTTGCCCTTTAGAATGCTTAACTTTAGATTGTTTAATTTTAACTTTAGGAAAATATTCTTTTGTATATTTTCCTCTAGTCTCTAAATGAATGGCTTTAACACATGCTTCATCTAAACTAGTGGGATTGAGAACCAAAATCATGTGTTTTAAGTAAAAATGCAGCCCACCTATATACTTAGCAGTGTTTCCTATGTATATAGAGGAATATTCAAAATTAAATCCTTTTTCATAAATTCTTATTTATAATATTGAACACTTTGGCCTTTATTTTATCTTAAAGATTGTCAATCTATCATGGCTTGCTGCATATAGCCTAAAGGATAAAATTATTTTCTAAATGCATCAACAAATTCACTCCTAATGGAAATCAAGTTCACTATATTAATCTCTCTTTCCTTCAACTTAATCTCCCAAAAGATGAGAGTTGTGCCTCCAATTCTAAGAGTGGCCAGGTGAATTTTATCCTCATCATCTACAATCTTTTTAACCCTATTATATACTTCAGTTTACTTTAGCCAATTATCCATATTTTTTGCATTAATCTCACCATTAAACATTGGAAATTCAAACTTAATATATATATTTAGTGAAGGAAGAGATTCAATATCTTTTTTGTCTTTACCATCACTTGAAGGGAGGAAGTTTTTTCATAATTTTTACCATGTCCATCATGCTTCATCTTAATTCATCATTCACAGTAAATTTCCTCGACCATGTCCTTCATTTCTAAGAAGGATTGTCAAAAATATTTTTTAAAATCAAAGTCATCTACCATTTTCAAATTACATATTTATATATTTACATTGTAGTTTATTAATTCTCCTTCACACCACCTAGATCTCAACCTTGTCAAAATACACTAGCAATCCACAAGGTTAAATATAAATTCTGCTCTGATACCAAAAATCTTATCCATAATCATAATCAAACAAGTGTCGTAGTAGTATAGAAAAACACTTGTAAAGGATTGAAACATTATTTTAATGATTTAATAAAATTGAATTTTAAAATGATTACATAATTTAAATCAGATTTTAATTATCCAAAATAGACAAAATTTTTAGAGTTTATCACATAAAGAGACAAAAATTGATAGAAATTACCAAATGCAATATGTTAATAGAGTTTGGAACAATGGCTTATGTCTCCATATTCACTCCAATGGGGGATCACTCCTTATTAATTGTAGAAAGATCACTTTACAATATTAATAAGTATTCAAAAATCATCTTACGAGCTTTAATTTTGTCCTAAAGCAATCCTCAAAGCAATATTATTTTATTTAAGGCCTTAGTACAATCCCTATTTCTCTCCACACTCTTACATGCCTTGGAATACAATATCCTCAACCAAAACTTGGATTCAAATAAAATCTTATCCCCTTTATATATTGTTTAAACCCTGTAGTGTAGCAGTGGGATATTATCCTTTTATCTCGTGGGTGTAGGGTTCAATTCCCATTTCCATAATTTTTATTGGCTTATGTTAATCTAAAATCCCACATTGGGAAGGTGGAAGGTCCTTTGGTTATTAAAATACCATGAAAACCATGGTTTATAATGCCAATTAATTTGAATTACCATGTATTGCATGGAAATTATGGTGGCATGTGGAAAGTGTATGGCATGGCATGTGAGGTATGTGGGAATCATGGGTTGGAATGTGACATTTCATGGAGACTTGGTTGGATAGAATCTTTGTGGATAGAACATGAAAATTGTGTGGAGAAAATGTGGCTTGGATTGGATACATGGCAAGTGGAATGTTAGTTTAGAACATTTGATGACATGATAATTAATTACAATATATAAAATTGGATCATAGTGAATGGTGGTAAGACATGTGGTGGCTTAAGGACACACCACATGGTCTAGTATTCTCTTCCTACTTGTCATTCACTTATCGATTGTTGAGAACTCACCACTTGTCAACATCCAAACCCCAATTTTTTTTTTACTTTCCCAGTTTAATCTTCCATGTGATATAACTTGCACATTTGGGATCCATTTTATGAACCACAAAATATGATTAAAATATCTCAATGAGTCCTTCACCATGATAATGATCAACCTATGATTTGATGAATTATTTGGTAGATAAAAATATATATCCTCTTATATCACCTAAGGAACACTCTCATGCATTTAATTTTCATGGGAAAATAGGCCACATATCTATTATTTTGTATAAGAATTAGGCCACTTTTAAGCATGGATGGAGATAAATAATGATGAGAAATTGACAAAAATGAGTGTTGGGTACCTTTGAAACACTTGGTGATGACTTGATATGTTTTAATAAGCTCTATTGAGATAGGAATAACATGAATTAGGATTAGGAGTGATGATAAGGATCTCAGAGGTGTTGGTGGGTGGCCATTTGTACTCAAAACCCACTAGCCTAAACTAGGCCTTTTGCCAAACAAGGGGTCATTTCCACTTCAAAGGTCTAATGACAATTAAAAAGAATTGAAACATGCTAATTGGTATATATTAGATGTGTTCAAGATATTGTCTTATATAATAAGTCACAAAGAATACATTCTAGCATGGGAATTTAAGGAGTTAGCTTATGTTTAATGTGGTCTTATACCTCAATTTTAAGGAGTTTAGGGTATGTTTAACAGTGAAAATTATCAAAAACCCTCTTAAAACCCTAGTTTGGACCAGTTTGTAAGTTTTGAGTTGGATAACACAAAAAATTGAGTATTTTATTCATGAAACCTACCATAGGTTGGAGGTTAATCTCAAAGGTTCATTCAAATAGATTTTTACTATACCTTCACTTGTACAGATTTGGAAAAAATAGTACCTTTTGATATTTTTGAGCTAAATTAGGGGTTCTTGAGCACATGAAAAGATTAAAATTTATTGAATATTAATATTAGGACTTATTTTACCTGATAAAACTGAAAAATCTATAAAATTCCATCCAAAAGTGCCCAAACTATTTCATTATTTTGGGCCAGTCAGAACATGCCTTAAAAACGACAAGCCTTCCAAAGGCCATTTCATGGTTTTGGCACTTCCAAGTGGTCATAGATCACAAAAATTGACATGGATAATGGTGTTGGAATAATAAAAATTAATAAAACACTTTTTTTAGGTTTAAAACTTATATGAGCTCCCAACAACAAAAAATCTCTTCTAGGGCTAAAAGGGATAATTTGGCCTAATTTGGCAATCTAGATGGGCTAGAAATCATATCAAACATTGGATTTTGTCCATGAAATATTTTATGGATATTTTTGAGGATAATTGGTACCTTAAAATATATATTTTCTCATTATTTATTCTATATTATCCTAGACAAGGAGCTTTGCAGGAAAATAGGGCTACAAAGAATACATGGGAAATGCATGATTTTGGTGTTGTTCCAGGTCTTGCTGAGTGTTTGATGCATAAAATTGATTTTAACCAGGTATGTTATGCCATTTATAATAATTCCATGGATTATATATTATATATTGAAGAAAATTTTAATAAAACTCCTCCTTTTCTTTTTATGCCTTGGTGAAAAATGAGCCTTTTAGGGGTTTTTAAAGGCTAAAAAAGTGTATATAGCCTATTACAAAGACTTGGAAAGTTTAATTATGATATTTAATTACATATTAAATGTATTAAGAACTAAATTAAGAGTTATAATGAAATTAATATTTTTAAAATGTCTCCAGCAAGTCTAAATAGGACTCTTCCTCTCCAAATGCACATGTATAAGACAAAGTCAATTTGTTAAAGGAGTCTTATAACTAAATCTTGGAAAAGTGTTATATAATTAATAATGAGTCTATATAAGGTTTAAAATAATATAATTTCAAGTAATTTAATTCCTACATACATGGAAGATACTTTTTCATCAAGGGAGACAAAAAAGCTAAAATCTAGGGGTTAGTGTAAGAATATAGGCATTCCCCAAGTGTTCTAAACCTAACCAAACATAATGATGAGTATCCTAAGACCCATAAAAATTATATAAATTATTTTTTATGACATTTTATTAATTTAAATTTTTTTATAAGATAAAAATGTGATGTAGGACTTTTGGAGGAGCCATTTGCCCAAGTTTGAGGTCCCCTACTTTGGGGTTGCTTTGTCTCCAAGCATTTATTTGATATATGTATTATTTTTTTATAGAATGTAATAAAACAAATTATATTTTTATTTTTCCTAAAGTCTTCCAAAAAATTTATTCACCTTTTGATATCAATAAGAAGCAAAATTCCTCCATATTTAGGTCTTTTCTAGTGAAGTGTATGTGTTTGCCATTGATATAACTTAGTGAAATACTTGTTTTCCTTGTTTATAGTATAGTTTTTGACCTTCATGAAAGATTTTTTATGTTATAAATGGAATCATAAGTTTATAAATAAAGCTTAATTTCATGTATTATATGTGATTTCAATCATTCTTTTCATGAGTTGAGTTTATGTGGTCCTTATTATGAAATATTGATGTAGAAATATTACTTGGTGGTAGTAAATGTGTGTGTAATATTTTAAATTTCATATAAGTGTAATTTTAATTATTTTATTTCACAAAAAACTTGGTTCATCACCTTCCATTTCGAGTTTCATTCAGTTTCATCCATTTTCATTGTATTTTGCACCCTTTTCCTTGTCAGCATCAGTAAGTAATAGCTTAAAATTTAATTTTTAGTGAGAGCACCAAGGGAACTATATGTATCTATATATTATCTCCTTTTTTAATTAATCCACAATTTTTGGAGATTCAATGTTCTAATAGGATTGAGGAATTGCACACTTTCTCACAAGGGCACACTCTTGATTGACAATAGAATCATTATATATTTAGGGTCAAGACCAAGATGAATTGGATAGACATATCTAATGGATATATTACCACAATAATATCACTAGGGAGGGTTCCAAATCCTATATTAAATAAAAAATACATAATAACCCTAGCTAGGTCCTATGTTTTCATATTCATGAAACTAATAAAAAGTAAAGTAAAATTCTAATCTAGTGCTCACCTAAGCTTGTGGCATAAAGTGGGGGGTAATAAAAATTTAAAGTAAACATGAATAAAATTAATTTACTCACATAAATGTATATATAATCATAATTCATAGGAGATACATTCAAATACATATCTATCTACTCTTACAAAGGAAGAACAAAGTTAGGAATACTTACCTTCGAATACAAATCTATTGAGCCTAAATCTCTCCCTTGGCCAAGGTAATTTTTGAGATGTTTCTTTGGTATGTAAGGATTAAAAGTATAAATAAAACTTGGGCTAAACAACCTATCAATGTATCCAAAAGACTTCTCCATAAAACAAGATACATATATCCAAAAAACATATGAAACCCTACACTTTTTCATCAAGTAGAATGTTGGATATATATATATATATATATATATATTCTTATTATAAATGATGAAATAGATGTGTTTCTATAGGTAGATCTGACCCTAATCCATATATATATATATCTATATATATATATATATATATATATATATTCCTATTAGAAATGATGAAATAGATGTGTTTCTATAGGTAGATCTGACCCTAATCCTTTCTAAAAGTTTAGTCCAATAAGGTCGACCCAGTTGACCTAGTATCATTATTTTAAAAAATAAATGAGATCACAATCTAAGTCAACCAAGGGATGACCTACACCATAATAAGTTTTATCAATTAGATTACAAGGTCGATGGGGATATCAATGTAACATAAACTATAAAAAAGGGTTTTAAGCTAGGTAAGGGTTAATGAAAGTGGTAAATGACTAAAGTAGGTTGAAAAATAGGAGGTAAAGCTTAAGGGAATGGTTTTTAGAAGATGGGTGTGTAGATAACAAGTGGTAATAAGGAATAAAAATACTATGAAGCACTAATGATCTACCCACCCCTTTCCCAATACACCCCTTAATGCATGTACTTAGAGAGATTGAGACTTGATGGGTTATTTTAAGATAGAAAGCATCAATAATTGATAAAGTTTGAAAATATTATTTGTATACATATGCCCCACTTTAATCTTATCACATGTCACATAATTACAACATAGGATGGTGCTTTAGGAAAAGAACATAGCAACACATAGATGAAGATAAATAAAGTAGAGTAAGGAGAAAATAAGATAAATAAAAGGACATAATTGAAAAACACATATTTGTACTTACCTTAGTGTTATAGATAAATAAAGATATGCAAAAAATGTGATGTTTTTCAATGTAGGTAACATTAGGTGAACCTGTAAAGATTAGCAAAAAAGAGCAAAAAATATTTTTTTTGAAACATATACATATATTAGTTGAAAAAATTCTATATGATATCAAGATTCCAGAACATTTTATATTTTGTAAAAAGATTTAGTAGAGACAGATATAATCAAAATAATAAATATAATAGTAAATATTTGAAGTTAAATAATTTTAAATAGTAAATATAAATATGTTAAAAAATAATTCATTTTGTATTTTTCTTATTATGATAAAATAGACTCTAATAGACCTAGTGAGAGACCAGAGAACTAAGATGGTGAGGAGATGATAGCTTAAATGGGGAGGATGCATAGTGGTTGTAATGAGTGTAGCATAGGTAAGCAGCTATAATTTAAAATTTTTTTAATATATTTACTTTAAATTTGAGTGAATTATATAAAATTAATTCTTAGATAAAATTTAGGGACCAAATTTAATCCTAAGAAAATTTTAGGGACACTAGGGTTAAAGCAAGGGATTAGGTAGGAAGGAGTTAAACCAATAAATACTTGAATAATTTATGTTAATTAGTTAAAAATTTATCACTATGTATGAATAGAGTCAAGCAAGTTGACTTAACTACAAAGGGGAAGAAAACCAATAGGTTGATTGTGTAGTAAAATGACAATTTAGTTAGCTAAGGAAGGAGGCGAACTGTGTAGTAGTAGGTTGACTTAGTTTTTTTGAAGTGGTCAATATAGTACTACAAGGTAGAAAGGAGTTCAAATTATAATTCAACCCAAATGTGGTTGACATAGTACTGAAGAGGTTGATCTAGTATAAATTTGATAGGGCTGATTTAATATCCCTAATGAAGTATAGGGATGCTTTAATATTTAATAGGTTAATTTGGTAGAAAAGCAACAAACTAAATTAGACCAGTTGAGTTTGGTGAAAACTTTAAGAATGTACTTTTATTATAAATGATATGGAGATATAATACATCCTTTATTATTTTATAGTTTTTAGAGACATTAGATATATTGGTGATTGATTAATGCATCATGGTTACCATATTTACTAGAGCATTTGACAGATGTGGACAAAGTGAGACTATTTATACTGGGTCTGAGAGGTATCTTGAAGATGAGTCACATCCCACTAAGTGTTGATCTCATTTTCATGTTCCTCATATCATGGGAATGGTAAACCAACATGTTTTAATGGGTGGTGGATGGGAATACCATAGGGGTAGGTATCACACTAGAGGATATCCCTACATTTCTTAGACTACTGATAGGATGGAAACTAGTGATTATAGGGATACCAAAAGATTTGGAGGAGAGATGAGCACTAGCCAGTTGGGTGATGTGCTTAGATAACATATATCTAGGATTGAGTCTTACTTTATTTGATGTGTATATTTTGAAAATTTTAGATAACTAGAAGGTCATGATCAGACTTTTGATAGCATTAATATTGTGTCACAAGTTGAATGATAAAGTACTATTATATGAAATAGCCTTGTGCTAGTTCATTTTAGATCATGGGTATTATATGATTTTATGTCTATCATCTAGATCAAGATCATGCATGATATGTATGGGATGTAGTCCATAGGGTACAAGACCATGGAATCAATGGTTTTATTTAGTGTATGGACATATAAGAGGTTATCAATATATCGACCTACTTTGTTGCCCCATGTGGTCAATGATAAGTTACCTAAGGTGATGAAATGGATATAAGAATAGGTATCATGATTTATGTCCCACATTATTGTACTTTAGATGATCACATGAGGGGAGATCATATGGAATCCAAACACACATATTGATATTATTTGTCCTAGTTGGGAGATCATGGAATCATTACTAGCTTGAGTGAAGATTAAAAGTCACTATACTTAGTGGGTAGAGATAAATCCAATGGCATGCTTATCATTGTAGTTTATAATCTCACACCTAATGGTTCCTCTAATAGTTCATAATTTTTAGGCATGACATCCTAGAGAGTCAAAGGGGAGAGGAGGAAGAGGAGTGCTAGTTGAGAAAATGGTTATCAGGATGTGGCTTATGAGACCATGGATAGGTTGAACATGATAGTGGATATTCAAATGAGGAGATGGAATGATATTTGAGACATAGATGATCAAGTCATGACATGTTATACCATGTATTAGTTAAGCATGATATCTAGTATCCAAAAGAGGAGAGAGTATGGGTGTTGATATAGGGGTGCATCAAGGTCCATAGTAGGTACCATAGTAGGAGGAGAAATAACCACCTTAGACACACCATAGACAAAGGAACTATTAGTGAGATTAAGAATAGATGAGGGTGGTCACATAGGATCATTCGATAGTTGGCCCAAGATAGAGGTAGTTGATAAGGCACCTCTGAAGAGAGGCTCATGGCATACATGAATGGTGACTCTTGACTTCACCTTGATAAGGAGGTGAGAAATAGAAGAGGTGATATAGGGATTACATAATTGAGAGACCATGTTGATAGAGGAAAATATGGTTGGTGATATTGAAACTGGTAAGAAATGTTATAATTTTCAATTTTGACATAGAATAGTAGTTGTATGTGATTGTAGGTATATAGAAAGATTTTGAGATGTATATGTGAACTATTACCTATCTAGTTTTGGTTTTGTATATATTATGATAGAGGAGGTTAGATGGGTATCCCTAGTTATGGTAATGCACCATGGCATTTTAAACATGGTAATGGCACCATATGACCCCACCCCATTAGATGATCCTATGGTACCATCTATCCTAGCTCAATCAAGTTAGTTTAGACTAGTATGGGAAGTTGTGAGGTAGATATAGACATGTAACGGTGTATTTCATCCATTAGTAGGGGTGGAAGTAGGAGAGGCACAAACTTGATATGTCTTAGCCTAGGAGAGAGTTGCACACATGGCTACCATGATCCAAATTGGATAGGTATAGGCCTAGGTGGCTAACCTATAGGGATAGGTAGTAGGATTGAGATCCTAGACAACCTCATTATATCATACCATGTAGAGGTTATAATTCAAGGAATTTATGGGAAACATGGCTAGGTAATGGGATTGGCATGATAGAGCCCAACCATAGAGTTGGAGCTATGTATTTTATACCAGTTTATTATAGAAAACACATGATATATAAAGATATATTATTTTAATAGTTGGATTTGATCTCATGAGTTGTATTTGGTTATGGTTTTTGATTCATAAATATATTTATTTTCATCATATGTATTTTTATTTTATTGTATATGGTATGGGAAATATGTGTGGAGTGTTTTCTTTTCTGGCATTATATAATACACATTCATGATTAAAAATAAATAGGAAAAAAGGACTTGGAATAGTATAATTAATTAAAAAAATGTACTACACACTATATCATGATGGGAAATGTGTAATAATACAAATATTTTAAAACTATGAAAAATATTGGTACCAAATTAAAGCAACTAAAATCACACTATATCACATTGTGAAGTATGAAAATAATGTAATAAAATGGAAAGAACATGAAAGAAAAATGTTATAAAAACAAAAAAATTAAGTCAATCAATCATACTAAATCATGTTGGGAAGTATAAAAGAGAAACCAAATTGGAAAAATTGAACTTAAATTGATCAGACTAATTCAAGCTGGGAAGTATGAAAAAAAATTTAAAAAATGGTTATATTCTTACATGTAATTAGAAAATAAAAAGATAAAATTGAAAAGTTAATGAAGTAAGCATAAAATATACTAAATAAAGATGGGAATCATGTCAATGATGTGTAATTCATGATTAATGACAACTTATCTCAAATTTGACATATGTCTTACCAGGGTCTTACCTCACAAAGGGAACATCAATGAGGTGGAAAATAAAATTAAATATATTTAAAGGGTATGTTTGGAATTTTAATGTAAATATTTAGTAATTTGTGAGGAAGACCTACTCCTATCCAAGGTCTTACACTACAACTCACAAATGTGATCCCTAGGGGGAGTGATTAGTGAACAATATGATATTTCTTAAGAGGAAATATTAGGATTTTAGGGAATGAACTAAGGAATATAAAAAACACAACATAGGCATCTTATAAAAATACCTTAGGAAACATGAGGCACACTAAGGACATATAAAGACACTAAGTGACTAGTGACCATTAATATATAAAGGATACCTTTTCACTATAAATCATAAATTTATGTAGGAAAATAAGTGAGGTAATAAGATTAGATAATGTTGGTTTTTTTTAATAATAAAATTAAAATGGACCTACCCTCCCACAATGTGTTCCCTATTCCTTAGGACCTCTTACAAATTTGTTGATCTATTGTAAATATTGGGTACTTACATGAGAAAGTAGGTAGAACTAAGATATTTTGTTATTCTCTTTTTCCAATCTACTAGCCTACTACACCCTAATGGACCTTGAATATATCATGAGGCCAACTTTTGACTTTGAGATTTTATTAGAGAAAGAGATGTGCTTATAATCATGTCTTCTAGTGTGATTTGACTTTTGTAATTGTTAATGTTTCCTTTTGGATCATTGCCTTTTCTTAAAATGATTTGGATTTTGATTTTTATGGATTTTAATATTCCTCCTCCATACAGACTTAGAATGGCCAATCATGAGAGACAAATTGACACACATAAATTAGCTTTAGGATTTGGCTAAAGGAATATAATTATCTAAAGGCATGACTAACTAAAATTCTTAGGCTTTATTTATGAACCAAAATGTTATATCAAGTTTTAACAATGTGTATGTTAATTTGTCAAAAGAAATGTGGGGAATAAAGGGTGATCCAATATGGACCAATAAAAGGATATTTTAATGAGATAAATTATTTGGTAACTGATCATATGGTAAATAAATAATGACTAAGGGGAACCAAGTTTGAATAACCATGTCAAAATAATGATCATCTATGTTATAGAGATAAGGTAAAAAATAATCATGAGAAAATAATTAGATGAACATGTAGAAAAAAATCATGTACTCATGAAAAATAACCATAAGAGAATATAAGGAAGAAAATGTCACCACAAAAAATATGTAGTGAAAAACATAAATATCCATGTAAGATAAATAAGAAATTGACACAATGTCAAATGATATGAGATAGATAAATGTAAATTTGGAGCACATGTCCAATCCAAAATTAAGAAAGAAATGAAAGAACACCATGTTCTATTTATAAATACTGGTAGATTTATCCACACACATTATACATAACATCTGATAAGTTTTTATAAAAATGAATTCTAATTATAGTGAGGGTCTCATCGATCTTCTAAGAAAGTTGAGAAAATACTTCACATCGAATCTCCTTAATGAAAACTATAATAATGCCTAAAGGTTTGTGTTGATGAGGACTATCATTCATAGGATGATTAGGATAAGGAATAGGAGTGGACTATATGGGAGATGAATGGATCACCGGTGGAGAATGGGTCATAGGTGAAGGAGTCACTAGTGGAAAAGGGGCCATAAGTGAAGGAGGATCCACAAGGGAAGAAGGGGGAGCCTTATTTCAAGGGTGACCAATGGGAGGAAGGGTAGTAGGTGCATAAATGGTTATGAGGAGATATTTGAGATGCTGTTGAATGATGAGGTAATGGCTAGTGTGATGGGTAACACATTGATTCCATAGATAATATATTTCACCAAATTTGGGAATATATTTAGGTGATACTTTCGTGGGAGGTATAACCTTGTTTGTGGGTTAAGGAAGAGTGGGACACAAGGTGTCTATATATTATAAAATCTTATGACAATGCATGGAGGAATGATTATCTATGATATGAAATAAATATATATGCTTATTAGTATAATTTTTAGGTGTAATAAAATAGGAAGTGAAAATATAATCTATGGAAGGCTGGTATAGTGAACAATCTCTAGTATAATGACTAGTAAATATATGAATATCATAGTATGGATAATCGGCCCATTTGGTGGGTAAAGGATCAAGATGTGGTAAAGGGAATAAAGAATCACCAAGGGGAGGTGGGTCTAGTAGAGAGACTAGATGAGGCTTGATTTAAGGATCAATAGGATCATAAATAGAAAGAGACTTCGCTAGAGAGGGAGTGGGAACAAAATTCAAAATGGGTTAACCTGAGGGATGGGTTAGATGCATAGAAAGTTGAATGATAGTGGAAAAAATCTCAAGGGAAAGATGGATATAGGGTTATTGGTATCTACCAAAGTGATAGGGACTAGTCATATCATGATCCATAAGAATGATCCTATGAGGTTCTTTAGAAAGTAGATGTGTGTGCACAATCTCTACCCTACAATCAAGAGGAAAAATGATAAAATTAGGATTTACATAGGATGGAATGTGATAAGATATATGGAAATACTAAAGAAAATAATAATGATAAAAAATGATTTCATCATCTCCAACATAAATAAGACCTCCTACCAATGGGTCATCTAAGGTATAACCATCATTATATTCAAGTGTATGAAGATCAATGACATAGTTAGGGATGATCTTTTCATCAGATGTGGTGGGATAAATGGAGTGTTAGGTCTTAATTAAGATTTTAGGTATATCATCATTAGTTAGTTAATGGGAATGAGATGAGGAGAGAGATCAAAGTTTTTTATCTTATGATTGATCTTGTCAAGCTCGTCATCATCTAAGTCTAAGAGTTTAGGTGGTATATTCCTAATGAGCTTAGGGTGACAATGTTATCCTCACATAGAGCTAACAGGGAATTAAACCATTGAAATTAATGAAATGTAACACTTGACAAGGGTTTAATGATTGAAATTTTGAATATACCATGGTCTTGGAATTATTCAAAATTCTAAGCATTACTGTCACCTTGAATCCTATAAATTTTATCATTGTAAGGTAATTTCACATATTGGCAAGTGAAAGAGGTAACTTCACTCATGAAATGAGTCCATAGCTTGTCAAATAAGATGTTATAGGATAGAGTAAAGTTGAAGATCATTAACATCACTTGAACAATGATAGGTGGAATAGTGATATGGAGCCACACACAACCTAAGCGAGGCATTTACCTTCAATCATAACATTGACACATGTTTGATGTAGACCTACAATTACATTCAAAATACCCAAGGGTTTTAATAAAATTAAGAGAGGTAACACAAGTACCTAAACCCTCATCAATCAAGTCATGCTTGACTTGGATATCATCGATTTAGACACTTATAAAGAGGGGAGGATCATCGAAAATAAATATAATCTCATTGAGAATCATAGTAACATTACGGAATTTGAGGGAGAGAAAAGTGTCCATTATTTCATCAACATGTATATACATCTCTTTGCACATTTTTAAAATTCTATCTTCTAATCCAGATAAAGTGGTTTCAAATCCTAAAAGTGGAGGATGAAGGTTTTTCATTTTGAATAGGAGTTTCATAATATGATTAAGATAACATAGAGAAGTCCACATAAGTTTGAGAAATGGGATTTGAGATGTGATATTAGTAAGATTTGTGATAGGATCCCATTCATCATAAACCATAATGGGATTGTTGGAAAGAGGTTCATAGTGTTAGACTTCATCAAAAGGAGGAACATAAGTGTATGAAAATTTGTGTGGATAGGATGTGAGAGGTTTAATTGGGGGAGAATTTGGTTGATTGTCTTAAAAGGATTGGGTTTTTAATACAAGTTTAGTTTGAGATGAATTTGAATAAGTGGTAGTAGAAGGCTGATTATCATTAATGATGGGTAAATAGGTTAGAAGAGTCATAGAAATGGTATGAGAAGTGTTATCCAATGGAGGTGTTGGAATTGGTTCATCAAAAGATATAAGGTATTTTTACCCCATCTTTGTTAAGTGAGTTGGGGAAGAATCTTGGATAACACGTAAAGTGTGAGGTGATTGGTGAGTGTGGGTGGGATGATAATAAATAAAGGAAACTACTCTTCACATTTTATTCATGCTTACCACATTCTCTTTAAGAGTTGGTTTGATAATACTATCGACATTACTATTAGGAGTAGGCTTATCATTATTGTCTTAGTGATCTAGAAGAGGATTTTTGTAGATGGCCAGATGAGCATTAGCTTAGTTCAAAGATTGGGTTTTAGTTTGTGTTTCATGGGATTTGAATGCAATATCATAGGCTTATTGAAATTTATGAATGATATAATCATGATAAAAATTGAGACCAAGGATGAAATTCATAGCTAAGATATACAATTGCATATAATTCTCATGACAATGACCCTAACTATCATGAAACCAACATAAATTATTTAGATCATACCAAGAATTCATTAGATTAGTGGGATTAAGCTCTCATGGAAGATACCTTAAGATATGATTTTTTAACTCTACTAAGGATAAAGGTTTATGAACATTAATGTTACTTGTCAAATAAAAATGAGGATTAAGGATGTGGTTGGCAAGGGAAGATTGTTTCAGAACTTGGTTAGGAATAATAGATTAAATATTATGAATGGTATCAAAATAATTAGTGACACCATCATTAGCATCATGAATTTTTTATTTTTTATGATCATGCGAGTTCCCATCGAAGGTTGGTATGGCTCAAATTGATTCACGAGGAAATCTTAGATCTTGGCTTGGTTAAAGGCTTCTTCTAAATTTCATGAAGAGAGAGTCTAAAACTGATATTATAATTTATGATAGATAGAATTGATGAATATATGAAATATGTTATCATCTAACATATTGTGTTCATACTCATTAGATAAATTATTCCACCGTTTGATAAAATCTTGTGTAGTTTCCATCTCAAGTTACTTGGAATTGATAAAATCAGCAAAGGTATTTTGAGGGAGATCACTAGTTTGAAACTCTTTTAATAGAGTGTTAATTAAATATTTTAAACTAGTGATGGAATGTGTTTTGAGTTGGTTATACCAATCTAAAATGTTTAACTTGACCCAATTTTTTGTATAGATTTACAAACATTTTTAATTAAAGGGTGGGATCAGTTGATCCATTATTACTAATGGTATGGGTGATAGCTCTTATATCCATATTAGAAATTAGAGTCATAATAGGTTCATTTTTAAGGTATTTGATTTTTTTGTTAACAAGAGAAGGTTGAGGTATAATATTACCATGGGAATCCTGAAGGGGATGTTTGAGACATTTTGGTTATGCACTCCCCATGGAACATATTGAGGATGATTTTAGAGATGGATAAGTTGATTTTACATTTGCATCATTTGGTTACCATTATTATATTTGAAATCATTCATTTAATTAAGACTTTATAAAAAAATTGATGGGTTTGAGTGGTGTTATTTACAACATGTGAAGAATTCACATTGGTATTAGTGGCTTGGGTACCACTATGAGTGGTAACTATTTCATGTAAATTTTTATCTTAAGTTTGAAAGAAAGAGAAAAAATAAACTCGATATGGCTATGGTTAAAAAACCTATTTGGTTGTGCACACCTTGAATCAAGATATTGTGAAGATATCCTCTTTGGATTGAGAAGAAGACCTGTAGATAAGATATAACTAAAGAAAACTTGTTTGTTGGATGGATAGTTGGGTAGATTACCTAGTGATAAGTAGATCTAAGAAGTGAGAACTTCCTTAGGGGATGTTAATCCACATATTTTAAATAATCAAGTTGATTAATTAGAAATAAGGTTCTTACATCAATAATAAAAAGGTACTAAAACTAAACACAAGAATGCTTGTTAAGAGAAATATATTAGAAATGATCTAATTAGTGATATACTAATTAATAGTAGTGTTAACAGGTTTGGGTAGGCTTAAAAAAATCTTAAAGGGGTCTTTAAGTAGTTGAAAACATAGAAAAGTGGATTTTATTAAGTTTGGACGGGTAAAATTAGGTTGTTGGTTTTTATACCATAGGTGATCATCAATGATTGGGGTAACCATCAGTGGTTTTTCTTGACCTTCAGCAATTGGGATAACCATAGATGGTTGACTATGCATTTTTGGGCTTGATCAATATAAAATGATGGGATTCCATAAATGGATTCTAGGAATTGGATAAGGGATAGATTAATTATGAAATGGAATAAAAGTATGTGAATATTGATATATAATCACTCATCTCACTAGAAGTTAGTTGGGTGGGTAGTTGATGTTGTTAGCTTGTTGATGGAATCTAACTTGATTCTAGTAGAGTAATAGTACATGAAAGCTTAGTTGAGAGGTGATGACAAATTGGTTCTCAAGAAGATGGAAAATAATGCTTGATAATGTTGATGACACCAATTGACCTAATTAACATAAAAAACTCCTGAATGCTTGAGCTCCTAATAATTATTGTAGATAGATTTGAATTCTGAGGCCTCTCTCTATAGGTATAAGCAAGAGGTGGAAGTGAAGGTGTAATTGGGTCATCTAAATATAATTTGTGAATTTAAAGGCTTGAAACACAAATTAGACAAGTTTATATTTAGAAAAGGGTTGGTATATCTTGTATGCTCTTTATGAAAAGGTGGATACTGATCATTGACAATCAAGGGTTCCTAAGGCTAACCATCAATGGTCACCCTGACTATCAATGATAATGGTCCATAGGAATAGGGTCCTAAAGGTCAAGGTTACTTAGTTAAATGCAACTAAGTTCATATTGGTTGGTTTAGGCTTGATAGGTGTAAGTTATCCTAAAAAGGTCTAGGGGTACTTCTAGAGCTACTTCGACATTCAAAATTGTAAGTGTGCAAATTTTTAGTGTCTACATTTTGCCCCTCTTTGTTTTTCATCTTGTGTGAATAAGATAAAAAAACAAGAATGGAGTATGGGTCAAGGGTCTAGTTACCCCAAGAGTGGGAAGAAGTGTTCTCCCTCAGAATGAGAGTTTGTGAGGTGAAGCTAAAGTGGGGATGGGTTTGATAAGTGGTATATGGTGAGTCACTTAGTGGTGACATGAGGTTGGGCATTTTAGATTAAAACATGTGCATAAAATTCAATAAAATTTGTGATAGCCAAGATTGTGTATAGACTAAGTTGTCAATGTTGGTAAAAATAAGGATCAATGCTAAAAGAGACAAGTGATGAGTGAATTGCATGACCATTTATGGGCATGGTGGCTGGGAACACTCATAAATGCAAGTATCACAAGTAATCATTATGTATATAGTGGGTATCTAAGGTAGGAAGTGATCTTACAAAAAACACAAATGGGTCAAGTGTCACAAGTATCTAAATTAGGAAGTGCTCCTAGTCAGACATAAGTGGGTCAATATGCATGAGGTGGTGTAAAATATAAAAGTGTTAACATGGAAATTTTGTCATTATAGTCAAAGGATTAGGTAATAAGTGTCATACAATTGTGTGCCAAATGGGTCAAAAGAGACCAATGATGAGGTAATGAGGTAGTTAGGTTGGTGGGGTGATGTAATCTCCAAAAATAGGCAAGATCCTAGGGTAAATTACTTGAAATGTGGAGGTTGCAAGTAAAAAGTGAAATTGGGTTTCTAGGGTTTCCTAACCGTCAGTGGTTTGGGTCCCCAAAAGGTGAACATTGATAGTCACCCTGACTATCGATGGTCAGGGGCAACCCTAAAAGTCTAAGGGTAAAAGTAAAAGATAAAAGTTAATTTGTTACTTTTTACTATTTGACTCTGTTTGATCGAGCTCTGGGTAATTTTGGTTCTTTGTGAGGAAGGTGCATGTTGAGGTGGATGTTATTCATTATATAAAGGCATGTGGTAGATTTTGTGGGTCCAACATGAAGGGAGCATGAGGACATGATTGGAAACTTAATGAAGGGATCTGACCATGTGGGAGGTTGTGAAATGAGGTAGGGGTGTAATAAATTAGTAGATAGGATTAATTTTGATATTTATTATGTTTACATGGGGGATGAGGTTTATAAATTTGTTGTTTGGGACTATATGCCCTAGGTAGAGTTTAGAGGGTTTGTGGAAAATGGGGTAGGTATAACATCAAATTGATAGGGTGGGTAGGTTCTTGGGTATCATGTTTAGCTAGGGATGCTATGTAGGATACTATTTTTTAATTTGTTTCATGCTTTGGGTCCTAATAGGTTTGGGCATTTTGGCCATGAAATTTCCATAGGTGACCATTAATGGTTAGGTCTGACCATCAATGGTCAACACCCTAGGAACTATGGGCCCCATCTTTTCATGTTTAGCATGATCATTGGTAGTAAGCCATGATAAGGTGGGGTTTTTTAAAGGTATTTAGGGCTTAGGAATAGTTTTGGTGTAGAGTTTAGTGGCTATGGTTAAGGTAAGAAGTTAGTCTTCAAGTTTGATTAGCTAGGTTGGGTGTAAGGGATAAATGGGTTATGGTTATGATGAGGTCAAATATGTTAGGGTTAGGGGCACATTTAAAAGATAGGGTAGATAAGATTAGTTTGGGTCTAAGACAAACATTTTGACTTGCTAAAGGCTTAAGAAAAGAAAAATATGTATGACCATGTGCCACAAATATTACCTATGCTAATTGAGTGGGTGACTATTGATGATTGGGCACATATGGAGGTAGTAGGCCTAGGAGGCATGAGGCACTACTAGTACATGCTTAGGGATGCATCTATGATAGTATAACTCATCAAGAGATGGGATCCCACTACTAACATGTTCTTACTACTAACTAAGGAGATGACTATTCTCTTAGAGGATGTCCATTAGATTACTTGACTCCCACTATGGGGCAAGGCAATCTACTATATTCAGTAGGAGGATCAAGATGAGTATGTTTAGTATCTATATGGAGATGATAGTGACTAGGTCATTGGTACTTTGGAGGGTTCAATTATACAACACTATATGAGAGGGATACTGAGGAAAGGAGACTTATGATGATGCTAATGATCATGGTTACTTTCTTTGGGGTTATAGATTCTAGTAGTGGGATATTACCCTATGTACTATTGGCTATTTTGGTTGAGCTATTGCTTGAGAGGGTAGTATTTGTGTGGGTCCTAGTACTATTAATCTAGATTTATAAAGAATTATGGGGGTTTAGATACCATAAGAGGTATGTCATTAGTGTGGGTATAGTTCTGCACTAATGGGCTTACGAGCACATCTAACTTATAAATCCTATGGGATTGCCATGGATGGGTTGCACATAATTGGAGTTCTTTGTAGGGTTTATGAGGTGGAGGGATGACTATGCTACATTAAGGGCTAGAGGTGGAGCATATCACATTGAGTGGTTCAAGGATGCCCTAGGTGGATTGGTAGCTACAAACATTATATAGAGACCATACCTATAGTTCTATATCTAGCTAGGCTATAGGAGGGAGAACCTCTCTATATACATCTATAGGTGGATAGTGGGCCATCAAGAGGGTGAGGTTGAGTTGATTCTCTTTGACCAAGTACAACACAAATTCAATTTATTATAGGGCTTACCAAGTCCACATCCATGGTATAGGAGGTAGGAATTAGAGGTTCAATTACCATTTCCATAGCTTACTCAAATAGTTTTGGATGGTGTATTTGAGGATCTTCATATTAAGGCTCCCATAGATGATGCAAGGTATACAAATGGATACATGGATTGGTACTAGCCTATCTATGTAGCTATAGATGTGTGTGGAGATTATAGAGGGTTAGCATTAATAGCAATAGATCTAGCTAGCTAGGGTGGATACATAGGGGAAGCGTTGGCCATAGCCCAAGATTAATTACAGGCTCTATAGGGATAGGTAGCCATATTATAAGGCTAGATTTAGGCATTACAGGGTCATCTTTCCATTGTCAGAGGTGAGAGATATCTACTTAGATAGAGGTTTAGAGTAGGTGTAGAAGTAGTAGTAGGGCCATCAAACATAGTGCCTCAAACACAATATCTAGCTACCATTACAAAGCTCAAATATTATGAGGTGATGGTATTAGACTAGCTACCCTAGGATATGAGGTATGCAATGTATGGAGTGAGCTTGGCTAGTGGGCCATCAATAGCTACTCTAGGTTAGTGGGCTTCTATAATTGGATAGGTAGGGGTAATAGGAGACCACCACCAAGTATAGGTGTAGTCATATATGGGGCCAATGGTAGTGATGCAAGCTCATGATGATATTGAGATATGCTATTTTGATGTATTATTTTGATACCAGCCTATACACTAATGTAGCGAGATGTATATATTTTTGAGACATCTTGACATATTATGATATGTATTATTTTTTTATGATTTGATGTATATTATGGATGCTTATAATGTTATATATGATAGTTTCTTATGGTTTATGGTTTGGGTTCATGTTTATGATGTTTCACTTAGTAGCTTAGGCATGTGATGTTTGAAAGTTAGTTATGATGATCTGATTTTTCTCATGGTTATGATAAGATATGTTGTGGATGGATAAATGTTATGGTTTTATTTGTTGTTATATGGGTGAAATTGGAAATGGTATATGCCCTGATGTTTTTCTCAATGATTTGGTTTATGCTTGTGATGGTGTAATCACATGCCTATGGTTTATGATGTGATTGATGTTCATGGTTTATTGTGATATGTTTACATTATGTTTGAATCATTGATGGATAGATGTTGTTGCTTCTTGACAAAGTTCATGATGTGCTTGATTTTGATGTGATGTTTATATTTCATGTGCATAGTGATAAGCTTACATAAGCTAATAAGAGATAAGAAAATGAACATAATGCCTTTTCATTGATAAAGATCGACATGAAACCCAAAGTTAGATTGGATTAGTGAAAATAAGCCTTTCCAATGATTTTCATTAGCATGCTTATGTTGATAGATAGGGATCTAGATTACATTATGTCAAGTAAGCTCATGGTTTTATGCATATGATATGTGGAAAGAGAATGGGTAAAATTGGAACCAATAGTGAGGCTAGTATGCCTTTTCTATAGGTGTCAAAAGAGGTAGTATAAACAATTCTATGTACATATATAAAGTGTAGACTAATCTATGTGGGAAGTATACTAAGGAGAGTTGATTGTGGCTTTCCAAGATTATTATTGTTATGAGAGTTGATTATGACTTTCAAAACTCTTTTTCTCTTGCTTTTACTTTTGATCTTGCTTGAGGGTTAGGGAATTTGATCAAGGTAGAAAGCTTCCAAGAAATTATTGGCTTTGAATAATGCTTTACTTAGCTATCCTTCAAAGGAGTGGTATAAGTTTATGTGCTCAGTGTAAATTCTTTTGATAATTATCCTTGAAGGGAGAAGTCCACATTACATTTGGCAATTTTAGAGGATTTTCAATATCTATCCTTCAAGGGAATAGTCTATGAATTCTAAGGATGACCCATAATTTATTTTTCTATTTGATACTAATTTTACTTTTATTTTAATTTTTTTGACATAGACTTGCCCATACATGCTCAATTGATTACCTTTATGAAAGTAAAACTAAGCTGACAAGAAGGTTTAGTAGGTGAAAAAGAGGTATAAGTGACAACAACCATAGGAATTGATCTCAAGGAGATGGGAAGTACTATGAGAATCATGCCATTTATAGATCCATAGTACCCATAGTTCAATATTGGGCTATAATTATGATGGATAATCACATGATTTAGTTTTAGTTAGTTACCCCTAAAAAGAGGGAAATGAATGTGGTTGCAAGGGATGAGCTTAAATTATACAAATGATGATCATGATCCCTATCTAACAATAAAATGGATGTAGGTGTTGAGCACTGAGAGGCTTAGGTTATAGTGTTCCTTCGAAAGAGAGCAAATGATAAGCTCATAATCCATACTTATGGGTAATGATGTAGGGTTCAAGCTAATTAAAAGAAAAATTTCCCCTTCTAATTTTCTCTATATTAGTTACATATTGGTTTTCCTTGAGGACATTATCTCCAATGTTGACTTCTCAGACTTTCAAGTGTTTGTTATAGGCTCATTTGATTGATTCTTGATAGACATGAAGATGGGAAAGAGCAACCAAATGATGCTCATGAAGTAGCTCAAGTTGAGTTAAACATTCTTGATGATAATCATTTTTTGAAATAAAGTCATGTAAAGATATGTTAAGAGAAGTTATTTGGACTTTAAAAGGAAATATAGCCTTGGATCCAAACACAAGAGACAAAGGTCTAGCACCTGTAGGAGTTTAGATGCTAGTGTGATATGCCCATAGGTGAAAGAGATGTGAATTGCCAATCTTGGCCTGAGGCATTAACCACTTTGGTAAGCATGTTGTTAAGGGTCTTGTTAGAGGCTTCATCTTGCCTTTTTTCTTATGGGAGATAAGGTGATGAAAATCTAAGTTTAATACCAAATACATCACAAAGGCCCTAAACTTGTTTATTTTTGAAGGATTTATCATTATCAATGATGATATTATGATGAACACCAAAATGATAGATGTTATGATGTGTAATAAATTTGATAATATTTCCATCCTTTGTTGAGACAAGGGGAATAACTTCTACACATTTGGTGAAATATTTGGTCATGGTAATGATAGAATGATGTCATTGTGAAGAGTGGGGGTTGATTTCACCAATAAGGTCTAGACCCCATTGTGAAAAGGGTAAAAAGTCTATACAAACATGAAGATTATTGTTAGGTGCATGATGTAAATTGGCATGTTATTGACACTTGACAAACTTTTTCACATAATCAAAATAATCTTGGTTAAGGGTGGGTTAGTAATAGCCTAGGTGGATGATACACTTCACAATAATGATTCCACTAAAGTTTCCCCCATAGATACCCTCATGTGTCTCCTCAATAGCATGAAAGTCTTCTCGACCATAAAGAAAATTAAATAGGAGGCATCAAAACCATGTTTGTAAATAATTCCTCTCATAATGATGTAATGTAAGGTGTTCTAAATAAATGCCCTATGATAATTCTAAGAAAGGCCAAAGGGAAGTAATCTAAGGTGAAGGTAGTTAAAGGTTTGATGATATAAAAGGTTAGGTAGAATTTCTTCCACACTAAATATGGTTGGCACATTTGATTTGGTGTAGGAAGGCTTAGTGAGGCAATGGACAATGATTGATAGTTTAGAGTCTAAAGGTGTTGATGAGAATTGAAAGGAAAGAGAATCCATGGTATTAGAAAACTTGTTGGTGAATCATGGGGTGGTTTGAATATGGTAGTGGTCAAATGATTCTAAAATATCTATAATTAGTTGCTTATGTAGATATAAAACAACATTCTTATATTGGTAAATTCCAGTGACTTGGTTGACCACAAGTTGGGAGTCACCAAAGATATTGATTATTCTAATTCCAAAGGCTAAGGTAGTTTAGATACCTATCACTAGGGCTTCATACATAGACACATTTTGGTATAATCAAAGTCAAGTTTAAATGAAAAAGGTAGTGCTTCATTAATAAGGGGGATAAGGATGATGCCATATCCCTAACCACACTCACATTTGGAACCATCAAAAAGCATGGTTACTTGATTGGTGAAATCTACTTGAGATAGGCTTATGATAGACTTGTCTAGAAACTCAAGAGGAGGAGGTTGGTTGTTTTTTAGGGGTTCCTCAGCTAATTGGTCAGCAGTGACCTAACCCTTGATAAATTATTAAAGGATAAACTCAAGATCAAACTTATCTAGAAGTATGAGCCACTTAGCCATATGCTAGTTTTGGTATGGTTTAGAGTGTATGTACTTTAGTGGATTGATATTAGTTATGATAAAATATTTTGTAGTTAAGAAGGTAGTGATGAAGTTTGGTGGCCATGAAGACTAAGCCAAACATAGTTTCTAGGTATGTGTTTACCAAGTCTCATACTTGATAAGTGTGAAGGTAATGTAATAGATGGTTTTCTCTTTGTGTTGTTCATCTTGATGAGCAAGCATTTCCCCTAAGGAATGGTCAGTGGCATAGATATATAGTTATAAAGGTTGGTCATCCTTAGGAGGTGTAAAGATAGGTGGAGATAATAGGTACTCTTTAAGTGCATCAAAGGCCTTTTGACAATTGACATTCCACTTGAAAGAGACATAATTTTTTAAGAGGTGGTGGAAGGGTTGACACCACTCACAGAGCTAGGAGATGAAGAAAAAAATAGATTGAAGCTTCCCCTACAAATTATAGAGTCATTTAAGATTGTTTGGTGGTAGAATCTCAAGGATGGCTTTAATTTTGGCTAGATCAACCTTGATTCCTCCAAGGAAAATTATGAAGCCAAGAATTTTACCTAATAAGACCCCAAAAATACATTTATTAGGATTGAGTTATATGTGATAGTGGATAAGTTGCTTAAATATAATCTTGAGAATGGTTAAATGGTCTTTGTAAAGCTTGGACTTCTCGAGAAGGTCATCCACATAGTATTCAATGATTGTATGGATAAGGTCATGGAAAATATAGGTCATGGCATGTTGGTCGGTTGTGATAGTATTCTTAAGACCAAATGTAATGACTCTATAATAGAAATTCCCCCATGGGGTGATAAATAAAATTTTGTACTAATCTTCATGGGAAATCAAAATCTGATTATAACTTGAGAATCTATCCATGAGAGACATCTCGTGGCCTACTGTAAGATCCACAAGTTGGTCAATGTAGGGTAGAGGAAAGTAATCCTTTAGGTAGGTGAGGTTAAGGTCATGAAGGTATACATAGATACATAGTACCCCTATGGCTTTAGTGATAGGAATAATGTTTGAAACCCATTGGGGATAATCAATGGATTCAATAAAGTTGACAAAAGTGAGGTGTTGAAGCTCCTCTTTGATAAGGAGGGATATGCTAGGATGCATTTAGCAAAGTTTAGTTTTGATAGGTGTGGCATTATGAATAGTTATGATGTTTTTAGTGGTAATGGTTAAGTTAATACTAAGCATATTGGCATATGACCAAGTGAATATAATATCATGATTTTAGAGGAAGGTAGAGAAGTCCTATAGTTCCTTAAGGCTGAGTGTTTGGCCAAGTTTGATGATGTGGGGGTTGTCTAAAGTGCCTATGTCAATGTAAATGGTAGGCTCATTCAACATGGTTGAGATCTCTAGAGGTAAGGATTTGTGGATGGAATAATTTGGTACACCAAGATAGGTGAGAATAACATCATCATCCTAACACTAAATAGTGTTAATGGTAGGAGAGTCTTCTCCCATGAGCTAAGGATGGTTCAAAGGGATAGATATGGGTACCCATTCCTTTTTATAATTCAGGGGGCTAAGTGTAATCATGTTGATGAAAAAAAAGTTTGGTGGGATGATGTCCTCATCTTCACCCATAGGTGGAGGGGGTGTTGGTGAGGAAGGCATCTCTTCTTCAACAATGATATAGGTAGTTTATTTTTATTTCTTCTTATTGGGTAGAATAAATCTAAGTCCATGCTTTTTATGAGGCTTTTAAGTCTCAATAATGGTCAACATCTATGGCCCATGATCATATCCTCCCAAACCAAATCCCTTCTAGGTACACATATGAAGGTATAGTTTGGCAAAGTCTAGGTTGTCTAAATAGAATAAGGTAAAGGTGAATGGTTGAGGTGGAGAGGGAGTGGTAAAAGTTTTAAGTGGATTGTCAATTAACTCATAGATAAAGTGGGTTTTATAACTCAGAGGTCCCAAGAGGGGGTCATAACCTAGTTCATGGTTGATTTTCCCATATTCATGAGGATTAAGGAGGGCATCAAGGGTGAGGAGATGGTACTCTCCAAGGGTAAGGAATTAGAAGGTAGTTTTTAAAGGATTAGTGATGGGTATGTAGTCCATGGGGACAAATGAACTAGTGGATGCCTAATTGTAAGGGGAAGAAGTAATGATTTAGCTTTTATGGGTGAGGGCTTAGTGGTGGACGTTTTTGGTGTTTCGGATTGAGGTAGAAGAATGCCATTAGGTTGATAGGTCATATTTCATGTTTTAAAAGGGTTAGGGTTAGCTTGTATGGTAATAACTTGACCTTCATGTTTAAACTTGACACATTAATGGAAGGTGGAGGGTACACAACCCATGGAATCAATTGAAAGTCGCTAAAGTAAAAAATTATAATAGAATTCACCTTCAACCACATAGAATAGTTCAGGGAGCATGTGAGGTCCTAGATGGATGTGAAGGATGATGGTTCCCAAAGTGGTGGTCATAATGTTGCTAAAGTATCTAAGGATGGCTAAAGTCATAGACATGACATTGTTTGGTAACTTGAGCTAGTCATAGGCATGGGAAGAGATAATGTTGATACTAGCTCCCCCATATATCATATCCCATTTGATGAAAGTTTGGTTAATATTGATGGTAATAAAGAAGGGGATTTCAGTCTTCAAGGTAGATAGAAGGTATCTTTGATTTTTTGAAGGTAATGAGGGTGGAGAGTTAGATAGAACCAATAATTGCCTCTATAGGTTGGGAATCCCTTGGTCTAATTTCAATGGCCTACATATCCTCAATCATAGCTTGATGGTGGTGGGGTGAGGTGAAAATGAGCTCATAAAGGCTCATCTTAGTTGGGGTCTAATTGAGTTATTTTAGAATGACTCTCCTGATGGATTTAGAGGGGTTAGCCTCTTATTTGCCTAAGATGGTAACTTTAGGCTTAGTTGAAGACATGAAGGTTTGGATCTAGTTTGGTTTAGGATGAATTGGTGGGTATGTCCAATGGATGGAAACTTTAGCCTTCCTTTTATTATTTTATTATGATTGTGTGACCATATTAATGGTATGGATATAAGTGAAAGGTGGGATATGAGGTTAAGTAGGATCTTAGTCACTTTGATGAAAGAGTGGGGGATCAAGAATGTGTTCATGACTAGTTGTTGGGTTTAATGATATATCAATCAAGAGAGGTTCATCTAGTAAAAGATCATCTTCATGATAGAGCTAATGGATAATGGCTTAGAGAGATTTGTAGTTATTCATGTCATGCCCAGGTGTCATGTGATAGGAATAGATTTGATGGTCACTATACCAAGTTGGTTTCAAAGAAAGATGATTGAAAGGTCTAATATGTGGTAAGGTAAGGCATGAGGCTTTTAAAAACCTTTAAAAAATGGTTGAATAATACTTAGCTAGAGGTGGGAAAGGTATAGAGGTTTTTGTCTTGGTTGGTAATTAGGATGTTCTAGTGGAAATAGGTTTGGTGAGAGATGGTTTGGGTAAGGTGGTGTATTTGGTTGATGGTTTTTGTTTGGATATGTTGGTAGGTGGGGTGTTTGATTTTGATAGTTTGGTTATTGGTAGTTCAAGAATGACCAATGTATCTAATAGTAAATGGGTTGGCATAACCAATAACGGTGGGTGGAATATGTTAAATAGAGAATGCTTCTTAAGTAAGGTTGATGAATGAGGGCCAAAGATAGAAGTCAAAGTGGAGGGAGGTAAAACCCTATCCATGTGGCCATTCCATAGTTTGGCCTCTTTTGTTGGTTTGAGTTGAGGTTTAGGTGTAGGCTTAAAATGGGTTAGTTCTACTTTCAAGGATGGGTGAACCAAACTCCAAGAAGAGAAGACACCAAGGTTTGAAAAGGGTTTGGTTGGTAACTTGACTTCTTGAGGCATGATTTATTTAGTTGGTTGACAAGGTGAGGTGTTTGTATAAGTTATGATTGGATTAAGAGGTGGTGGAATGGTGGTAGATTGGCTGGTTGAAGGTGTGCTAAAAGTTTCAGGGTTGTTGATGTAAGGGAGCCCTAAGTGTTTCCAAAAAGTGGTGTGATCTATGTTTGGCTTTAGGAAAAATTCCAATTTATATTATAATGTAGAAAAAGGTTTGTGTACTAGTTTTTCTCTATGGTTAGTGGATGCAAAAGATAGACTTGTAGGTTAGGGAAGATGGTTGGTAGGTTGGTTAATTTCCTAAGGTGTGGGAAGTAAGGTTGAGATAAATGGATCATCCATGGGAGGCATTGGTATAAATTCTTCTCTTTTAGGAACAATTTCCATAGGAGTAGTGGTTTGTTGGGTAGTTGGTTGAGGTGGAGAATTAGGGACATTTACTTGCACATATGTGCTAATTGAGCTAGTATGTGATGATTCCAAAGATTCTATAAGGGTAGTTAGGGAGAAAGTAATTTCTTTGGTTTGGCTATCCAAAGGAAGGTAAGGTGACTTCATTACCTTGATAAGTGAGGCAAGGGAGGGATGGGTATATTGGATGATTGGGTCCTCATGGGTAGGTGTATTATGAACCATGTTGATAGAGTGGGCATCATGAGAGCATTCACCTGTGTTTCTACATTTTTGATATGGGCATGGTTGGGAAAAGGTTGCATATATATGTTAAGAACTTGATTTCAATGGGAATTAGGGTTATCCAATGTGATTTTCCCCTTGTTAATGAGGCTTTAGACAACATTAATAAAGGTATTACATTGACTGACATCGTGTCTAATTACATGATGAAAGGAACAAAGGTCATTCTCATTATACCAAGTAGGTGCTGGATGAGAATAATCAAACTATCAAGGAGGTTTCATGGGTGAAATATGTATAATATTAGCTTTCAATAGACTTTCAAGAATTGAGGCATAAGACTCTCTAAGTGGAGTGAATTATTTTTGGTTGCTTTGTTTTGGGTTCTATGATCTTTGGTTAGAAGGATTGGGAGAGTCTTGTTGAGTGATATTAGGTGGTGGGGTAGCCTTAAGTACAATTGAATTCATAGTCCCCTTGCTCTTAGTCCTAGAGTTATCTTGATTACTTATTTTATAGGATGATTTGTTAGTTTTGAAGGTGGAGTTCTTGTTTTGTAACTTTAGTTTATCCTCATGTATGGTTCGGTTCTCTAAATTGTGCACCATGGTAAAATCTTCATCAAATTTATTGAAGCTTTGGACAACATAGAAGATATATGTTTTGTGAAAGCTCAAAAAAAAAGTTTTATAAGTTTAGGTTGAGGTAGGGAAAATCAAATGTGACTAATCAAGATTCTCTAATGGGAAATGAAATTGACAAGGGACTCATCATCAAATTGCCTAATAGAATAGAGGTCTATGATAAATACCTTCTTATAAATGTTAATGTAAAAGTGATCTAAGAATACTTGTGATAGTTAGGTGAAAGAAAATATGGAATTATTGGTGAGGCCACTATACCAATTGAGTGTTGGGCTCGATAAAGACATGGGGAAGGTTTGAAGGAGAAAGGCATCATCATAAGCAGTCATGTAACATGCATGCCTAAAATCCCTAAGGTGTTGCTAGGGATCTTCCTTGCTTTGAAATTTTGTAAATTTTAGAAGCTCCCATTGAGGAGGGTAAGGTTTGATGGGGACAAAAGGATGAATAAGTTTATTACAAATTTGATCATAGGATAAGACACTATGATCCCTTGAAATGGATGACTCAAGGTTGGTCATCTTGTCCATGAGAATTTTCATTAGGTCCAGTTGAGGTGGTGCACCAAAAGGATTATAAGGTGATATTATGGTTAAGGTTGGGAAACATATTGGTAATTATTTAGCAATTGAGAGGTTACCACATATTGGAATGTGGATGCTAGAGGCTAGGTAGGATACGTGGATGATGGTGGTTGGGTAGTGGCTACATACCCTTGTAGGTTAAGGATGTATCCTATATTGGGTGTAACAGGTAACTACTGAGAACTCCTTATGGATTAGGCATGGGTGGTAGTTGGTTTGGTGACAAGAGGTGAGGTAGTGACATTTGTGCTAATGGGTGGTGAGGTAGAAGGGATAGATACCCCTAAGCTTGGTAAAGGGGTATTGATAAATGGGTTACATTTGATAGATGGGAGGTTGATAATGATGGTGGTGGGTACTCCAAATACAAGTGGAGCATGACGGGTTAATGTTTGGGTTATCCCCAAGGTAGAGGAGTCATTAGTAGGGGTGGAAGGTATAAAGGTAATGGTTGGTTAGATAGGTTGGTTTTCAGTTGTAGCATTAAAGGGGTTAGTAGATGAAGATGCCTAGGTGGTCAAAGGTTGGGTACTAATCATGGAAATAGGGATACCCTTCATAAGGTGGGATGACATGTAATAAGGAGGATCATGAGGTAGAGTTTAAACTAGGATATGGTGAGAAGAGATGTTAAGATAGTGTTAAAGGGCAACTAGATTGTTGTCTAGAAAAGTGGTAAAATCCATGTCTCCTTTGGGAAATACCCAAGGGAAAGTAGGAATTCCCAATGGATGAGGTGAATATTCTACCTCAAAGATGTAGTCCATAGATGAGGAGGTAGAAGAGGTTAATTTAAGTGACAAGTTTTGTTTACTAGGTCTCTTCACTGTTGGCGAGTGAGAACCATAAAATAAAAAGGGGAGAGAAAATAAGAACTCACCACTCAAACAAGAAGAATACACAAAAATGATCAAGGTAATCAAGACACAAACTATGAATTACATTAAGCCTAGAGGTTAGTTTTAATCTTGTTTCTAGTTTATGCCTTAGTTTATAAGAAAGTGTGATAAAAGTTGGCTTATAGATCACGTAATATAGAAGCAGTCTATGGTTAGCTTTTAGTTATGTAGGTGCTCAAAAGAATATATATTGGAATCAATGCATGGCTTAGTATTGGGGCATATCCCCTCACTTCATAGTCTCATAGTGATAAGGGTGTCAGGTGCTTAGCCAATAGATATTGATAGCCAGAGTGTAAACTCAAATAGAGAGTTGAGTTGGTTCTCCCCTTGGTAATGAATTATGAGTAGGATTATAAAGAATGGGTAAGGTGACTGCTAGGTGATGAAATCCTAGTTAGACCATGTCTCAAATTGTTTTGATGTTTGATTTATTTTGTGGTTTGGCTAGTGTGTACAATAAAAAGTGGTGATATGACAAGATTATTATGCTTTACTTCAAAGTGAACTAATGTTAAAATAATGTAATGGATGTAGTTTATTTTAATCCTAAAAGAGATTTCATTTTCAATTATGAGCACAGATAGATATAAAAGCATAAGATGTACATAAAATGTGAGTAAAGACTCTAGGTCCCATCGGGCATGCCAAAATGTTTCATGTAACTTTTTAGATTAAGTTCAAAAGAAAGAGCAAAAAGAAACTTGATATGAGTATGGTTGAAATCCCTATTTGGTTGTGCACACATAGAATTAGAAGATTGTGAATAGTTCCTCTTTCACTTGTGGGGAAGACCTATAGATAAGAATATACTATATCAAACTTGTTTGTTAGATAGATATTTGGGTGGATTACCTAGTGATAACTAGATTCTAAAAGTGAGAACTTCCTTAGGGTTTGTCAATCTACATGTTTTAAATAATCAAGTTGATAAACTAGAAAGAAGGTGCTTGCATTAATAATCAAAAGGTACTAAACTAAAAACAAGAGTGCTTGTTAAGAAAAATAGATTACAAATTATCTAATTAGTGATATATTAATAAATACTAGAGCTAACAGGTTGAGATATGTTTCAAAAATTTAAAAGGGGTCTTTAAGTGGTCAAAAACACAAAAGTGGATTTGATTGGGTGTGGGTGGGTCAAATCAGCTTGCTATTTTTTTTGCCTTAGGTGACCATCGACGGTTGGGACAACCATCAGTGGTTGACTATGTATTTATGGGTTTGATCAATAAAAGATCATGGGATTCCATTAATAGATTTTAAAAATTGGACAAGGGCTAAATTGATTGCAAAATGGAATAGAAGCATGTGAATATTGACAAATAAGCACTTGTCTTACTAGAAGTTAGTTGGGTGGATGGTTAATGAAAATAGCTTATTGGTTGAATATAGATTGATTATAGTAAAGTAATGGTATGTAAAAGATTGGTTGAGAGGTGATGGAAAGTTCATTCTCAATAAGATGGATGATAATGCTTGATAACATTGATGATGTTTATTTACCTGATTGACCTACAAAACAAAAATATTGAATGCCTAAGATCTTGATAATTATTTCAAATAGATTTGATTTCTTAAGCCTCTCTTTCTTATAGGCATAAACAAAATGTGGAAGTGAAGGTGTAACTAGGTCATCTAAATATATTTTGTGCATGCAAAGGATCGCAACACAAATTAGACAAGTTTATATTTAGAAAAGGGTTAGTAGATCTTATAGGATCTTAGTGAAGAGGTGAATACTAATCATAAATGGTAAACAGTTTCCAAGGCTAACCATTGATGGTCACCCTGATCATCGATGGTCATTGTCCATAGGAATAGGGTCCTAAAGGTTAGGGTTACCCAGTTAGGTGAAATTGAGTGTAGATTGGTTGGTTTAGGCCTAATAGGTGTAGGTTGGTCCTAAGAGGGTCCATGTGTACTTCTAGGGCTACTTTGAAATTCAAAATCATATGTGTACATATTTTTTATGTCTATATTAATGTGTACTATTAATATCTTGAGAGGAATTACTAGTAAATGAGGAACTAGTAGAATAATTTGCTTGGGTGGAAAATGATGCACTAGTAGAGGTATGAGTAAAATAATCACTAGAGGCATGATTTACATAGGTATAAAATGATGCACTAGCAGATAATTTGAGAAGAGGAAGTCTTAAAAAAGGCCCAATAGATGTAGAAAATGTCATGTTAGTAGAGATACTAGGCATGTTGGTGTAGGAAATCAAAGAAGAAGAGGTCATATTATGAGAAAGGGTCAAAAGAAAAGGAAGAGGTTGAGAGGAAAAGAAGATATTTCCCCTAAATCTATGTCATAATATGGGGGAAGGTGAATGGGGTTCCTCAATTTGACCACTTATCATACAGTGATAAGTAGTATAAGGATATTTTACTTGATGCTGAGTAAATTCATTAATGAAGAAAAGCATTTATGGAGTATATTTTAATTTAGGATAATATTCTAAGGATAAAAGAGGGTTTTGAATAGAATATGTATTAGGATGGGTCCCATAGTTTTTAGTGTGAGTGGCCATATGCCACATTTATATAGAGTAGGAGCCACAAGTTATTTATGGGAAAAACTTTTGAGGTTGGTAAGGATCATCATATCTATTGAGTTAAACTTAGTATTGTCCTCAAACACAAATTTCATGATGAGAGATAAAGATTAAGGAAAACTAATATGATGTAAAGATAAAAGGGAAAATATTATACTGAATCGAATAGGTTGACTATGTTATTTAATCTAGTAGGTAAATAAGAGTACATAGGCATATAGGTCAAAGCTATATTATAGACAAGGGATAGAATAATTCGATAAGGATAAAAAGTCATACATGTTGATATCATTTTGTAACCTGACTGGGAGAGAAGAATACATAGTTATATAGGTCAACTTAGTGTTGTATACTAGAAGATAAACTAGGCTAAGAAGGATACATAGTTGTATGAGTTGATTGTGTAATAATAATAAGGGGAAAATATAGTCTATAAGAGACTATATTGACCAAAATGATATTGTGTTAAAATAGGGAAATCTTTTTCAATATAAGTGAATCAAGAATGAAAAAAATCACACAAAGTATTGGATCAATGTGAGTGATCTAATTAGGGCACACAACACAAAACCTTATACCAATGCTGGATAATGAAAGTTTTTACAATACAATACATAATGATCAGAGATCCATAAATCAACTTAAAAATTAAATGCTAACTAATTGGTCATCTTGAGTGTTATTATATTATTAGAAAGTATTGCTTAAAGTGTGATAAGAGAATTGGCTAAAATAGGGAACTAAAAAATCAATCTATGGATGATTTTAGGATGTTTAGGTTAAAAGGGATTTATGTTTGAAATGGTACTAGCTTAGTATTGGGGCTTACCTCCTCACTTCACAATCTTGCAGTGATAATGGTGTCAGGTGATTTTCTAATATATACCATTAACCATGTATTTATGCTTGTCAAGAAAACCATGTCATCTTCCCCCTTGGTGATGAAATCTAAATAATCAAACCTTGGGAAGACAAGTGTTTAAATACATTTTTAATATTATGTGATTTAGTAATGTTTGTAAAAGAGTGAAATAGTGTAACTAAATGGTAATTTAAAAAACCACATATTTAGACTATATGAATTACTCTAATCATGCAAACATTTGAACATGAAATGTGAATTAACTATTAGCAAATATTTGTTAATTCTTTGATTGAGAATAGTATAGAGTCATTTCATATGATATTATATGTAAATAGTATAGAACAGAGTCAACTAGGTCACTAATATTCTATGAAATCAAGGTCTTTAAGAAAATAGTTGAATACGTCAACTATGTCTTTTAGATAGAAGACATACTACATAACTAAGTCAACTAGTTCAACCTAGTTGGTCATAGGGTTGAAAATTTAAAGAATGCTAACTTATGCAAAACAGAACTGAAGAAAGTATTGAAACGATAGAGAAGGGAAAGAGATGAACCCTAGTGGGTTTGAAGATGGTTAAAATTGTAAATTTCATGTTAAAGTTCCTTGATTTTTTCTTTTAAATTCTATAAACCAAGTTGACTGGTTTGACCTAGTTATATAAAACCCTTTGTGCTAAAGAAGAATAAGATGACAAAGTTGACTTGTTTGACCTACTTTGTTGATTTGTATGTTGGCAAAAAGAATAAGATGACAATGTTGACTTGTTTGACCTTATATGCTGATTTATAGCTAAAAAGGAGTACTATGTTGACATATTTGATCTAGTAACATGAATATAATGAAGACATGTGCATATATAATAAATTCATTTTGATGTGACTATGTGTTAAACCTATGCATATAAATTTAAAACTATACCAAATAGTTTGATACAATACTATAAATATATAAAAATATAATAAGATGATAGAAAATGATAGCATGAAAGAAAACATGCAAGGTTTAGATTCATGTTGGGTTTAATAGAATATATGTAATGGTAAATGCAATAGATCTATAAATAAATCCTATCTTAGAGAAGATAAATCCTACTTACACTTTTGATTGTGGATATATTAGATATTCAAGATCATGACCAAGATGGATTTTCTATACCTAGACAAGTGATATCTTACCATAACAATATTAGTAGGGAGAGTTGTAAAGCTTCTAGTCAAGTGAAACTACATAATAACCCTGACTAGGTCACATGTTTTAATATTCAATAAACAAATAACAAGTAAAAGTCTAATCTAGTACTCATCAAAGCTTATATGGAATCCTAATGCATATATACTAGATTATTACCCCAAGATTTGGTGAATACTAGATTAATACTAATGCATGGGAGAGAAGTACAAATGCATATATATCTACTCTTAAAAAGGAGGAAAAAAGTTAGGAATACTTACCTTTGAATATGAACCCATCAAGCTTGAATATCTCCCTTGGCCAAGGTGGTTCACAATAGGTTATTGTGTTATGTAAGGATGACAAGTATAAATTATCTATAGGCTC
Source organism: Torreya grandis (assembly GCA_037957365.1). Taxonomy (NCBI): domain Eukaryota; kingdom Viridiplantae; phylum Streptophyta; class Pinopsida; order Cupressales; family Taxaceae; genus Torreya; species Torreya grandis. The sequence goes on from JARHVA010005846.1 coordinate 935,800, forward strand.
CACAACCTACCAATGCATCTAAAATATTTCTCCATAAGACAAGCTCCATATCTCTAAATAAACAATGAAAACCCTAAGCTTACTCCTCAAGTATAATTATGGATAAGAAACTATGAAATATATATCTCTTCTTCTTCTCTTATCTTATAAATGATTAAATACACATGTTTATATAGGTGGATCTAACCCTAATCCTTTCCAAAAGTTTAGGATGAGAAGGTCAACCTAATTGACTTCGTATTTTTATTGACAAAAACAAATTAGGTCATGGTCTAGGTCGACCAAGGGCTGACCTAGACCCTAATAAGTTTTATCCATTAGAATAAAAGGTCGATGGGGATGATAGTTTAAAGTAAACCATCAAAAATGGTTTTAGGCTAGGGATGGAATAATGAATGTGTTAAATGACTAGATGAGGGGGAAAATAGGAGGCAAAGCTTAGGGGAATGGTTTTTAGGTGATGGGTGTGTAGATATCAAGTGGTAATAAGGAATAACAATCCTATAAATCACAAATGGTCTATCCACCCATTTCTTAGTGTACCCCTTAAGGTGTGCACTTAGAAATATTGAACTTGATGGCTTCTTACAATATGGAAATCATCAATAATTGATAAATATTGAAAATATTATGTGTATATAAACATTATCATCAATTCTAGTGTCCCAAGTCTGACACTATTATCTAAACCTTATAAATAGTTAAATTTGAACATATTTCAATATGTATGGGTTAACACATTTCTACTAATTAACCCTGCCATTATATCCTTTCAAAAGGTGTGGTATTAATATAAGTCAAATACCATTTTTTTTATCATCAAGTACAAATTAGGCACACATATATATTATACCAAGAACAAACACATATCAAGCTAGAAAAAATGCCCTATTCTTCCCTATTCCCAAATCATTCATAGGAGCAATATTATTATATGTCTAAATAATTTAAAGATAATATATGAGTAGTATTTTTTAGGTTATGAGATATATCACTAGATACACTCACATATAACATATTTCATAATTTATCACACACAAAGACACATAAGGGGGATAATTACATCATTCTGGGTCCCTCTTTGGAGTATTGCCTATGTAGGCAATGCTTGATGATAAATGTGTCTTTGAGTTTAGTACAACTTCACTTGATCCTAATAACCATTTTTTTACAAGGTGACATCACCCAATCAGAGGACCCATAGTTTTGAGGTATATATTGATATCTAAAACATATGTGCATGATCTAAATAGAGAATTTGCAAAGTGGAAATCTACCCTACTAGGCATAAGTGAAATTTTAAGAAAATTACCTATACTTCATTATAAATAGAAGCATCCAAAATGGGACCAAAAAAATTGATGCTAGTCTCTTGATTATGATGGTAGTTTTTGAGATGAAAAAGGGATAATTTATAGAATTTGATGAATCCTTATGAAGCATCAACCTATCTTATTCCACACATGTATCAATTAGATCTTCATATACATGTGAATAAGAGAAATATTATCTCTTATTCATGTTTAAACATTTAAATTAATTTTTGACATGGTATTTACTATATTTGAGATATTTCCATAATTTAACAATGTATAAGAAAATTATGAATCTACATTATTTAATTAGTATATATTTGGAATAGCTTAGCTAGTTTTTATTAATCTATTCTATTATGAATATTTCTAAAAAGGGTTAAATAATACATGAAATTTCATAATAGGAGATATTAGGTGTGAAATATTTAGATTTATTTTCTATCTCTTCCTCATCTTACCTTAATTCACCATCATCTTCTTCATATTCATTATATTCTTTAATGTTTAAAAACATCTTATAAGCACAATTATATCTTGTGATCCACTTACTATCACAACCAAAACATAACCCTTTTTCATGACTCTCTTAAATGTATTAAGGGGTGAGTTTGGTAGGCTAAGGAAATGAAATTTTACCATTAGTGGAATCCTTTATTTTGACTAGATCTCTTTCCTCTACCCTATTTGTGAAGACCATTGATTCAAATATGAAACTTGGATTAAAAATATGAACATCAAGATGGATTATATATTTTATCCCATACAAAATAATATGTCATTATATTTTTACTCATTGTTGGCATCCATGCATAAAGACATATTTTAGAATTGATAAATATAATCCTTAATAGTCCTTGTTTATCATAACTTTACCAACTAACTGAAGTACTTTTATATGTTATTTTTATGATAGTGTATCTTCTGATTATTAAACACTAGTTAGGTAAAAATAGGGAACTTATTTCTTATTTTGATTTAAAACCACTTGTACTAAATGAATTGCTTGGGTTCTAGATACAAAGATGTTATACCACCTTTTGTGCACATGGGGTTTGATGAAAATCAAATTAATTTTCCATTTGATTAATCCAAGTGACTAGATATTTCCCATCAAAATTTAACGCTTCCATTTTTGTGACCATTTCCTTCAAACTGATATTAGAGTTTTGATTATTTTGGTTGGGATAACTCAAATGTAATGTTGGAGGATTATTTGGCTATGAAATATGATCTAAAAGAGGATTATTTATATCTTCCAACTGAGACTTCAAATGATCCACCCTCTTATACCATATTAATTTACCCTTTTACCACATATATATTTTATTTATTCACCATGATTTTCATATATAACTGACGTTGCTTAACTAACCCCAAAACATTGTAATCTGAAGTTTCATACTTTGTGTCCTCCTTGTGAGGCATTTTCCTTTAGTCTTTCCATTTCCTATAATCATGATTATTTTTAATAGAGTATATTACCATTATGATTATCTCACTAAAATGAATCTAATGATTTCTAATTTGTATAAGGGTGTAAATTTTCAATCCTTCAACTCTCAAGATAACAACTACACTAGATCTAAAAACTACACCACATAAACTTGCCCAAATCTAAGTTGTGATACCACTTGTAATGATTTGTTTTAGATAATTCATACCACTAGAATAATATATCACAAAATCATTATATTACAAATAATAATTCATTTAATATTATAAAAATTAAAAAATGTGATTGAGCCACTTTAAGGTGTAAAACTCCACATCAATGCAATAAGAGCATAATTCAAAATATTATACTCAAATACTAACCAATGCCTTCTATATATATTAAACTTAAGCCATGGTTATTACATAGGATGAACCTACTAAAAATATAAAAACATAGATAAAAGTGAGAAGATAATATGAGAGGTTATGTAAAAAACAAATCATCCACACATATCTATAGACACATTATAGGTTAATTACATAACATGGTGATCTTTGATATTGACTCTATGGTAATGTTTACTTAATTATCATCAATGTACCATGGTAATATTTAGTATTATCTCCTTATGAGTCCATAAATTCATGCTCGGTATATTAGATCTCCATTTTCAAAGGATTTATCATATCCTAGTAGGGGTTTTATTTAGCTTATGAACCACCTTATCTTTGTTTCACTTGAAGAACCAATTTTTCTCCAGCTAGAACTATTCATAATTCTCACTAAAGTCACCATCATTGTTAAATTTTTAAAAATTTATTGGTGGTGAAATACACTTATCACTATGCTAATTAGGATCACTCATCCATAATATCATTTTATTATATGATGGTATAAAAAATACACTAAAGGGTCTAAATATTTTATGCTTGGATAAATAAAATAAAAGCTATAGACAAAATCAATCTTTAGCCTTTACTAGTCAACTTTATTTGTTTTATAAATAATATAAAAAGCATGATGTGAGGTCTTCAATATGCCACAAAAATAATAAACCCATAATACCATAGGATGATGGTGCATGAATTTTATCCATACCTCTTCATAACTATGTGCATGTGTTTTTTAGGATGAATCCCCACTATAGGTAGTAAATTTGTTCTTCACATTACTACAATATAATAGGGTACAAATTTCCTCATTTATAACTATCCATGTTGGTATGGAAGGCCTATGAAACACCCACCAATACAAAATTATACTCTTCATATTATAGATTAAGGTGTCAAATTAGTCCTTCACATTTTGTAAACATACTTATATATCATATACATTGGCATCAACACTTTATAATCCATCATAATAGGGTAGTGTTGTAATCTTCCCTTTGTTGTGTCTAAATACTCTACACAATTTTAGTGTGGTTCCTGGAACCCAAATATTTATGTTTGGATTTTGGCTCATCCTTATTTTGAGATTACTCATAATCTCTTGCATGGTAGACTATTTTGCATTTGATTTAACAACACCACATATATGCTTAGTCACCTCATATGACTCCTACATATAAAAATCATAGGTGACACTTGTAGTTTTAGATATGGAATTAGCATTCCCCCAAGGACTCATTCACTACTAGGGTCTAAATGATTTATGCCTTATGTAATGATATTTTATATGCGATTTCCCTCTTTTTCCATGTCAATTATTTCAACATAATAGGGACTATGATATTTTTATAGAAGGATGATAATTCACTATAATCCATTCTCAAAACTCATATAATGATTATTAAAGTGAATATATACTTTTTTGGTATGGCACTAGAGCCTACCAAATAAAGTGGGGTAATTATCTAACTAAACCAACTTGATAAATTCAAATTTGGCATTATAAATTACACCCATGATATTAAAATAAATATTTTTGATAATTTCAAAGGGTTTTGCATGAGTCTTGTTATGAATAAAACATGAGATTAAGGAATTAGAGATGAATTTCCTAATTTGAACTAGGATTATTTTTTCACTATGTTTATTTTAGCTCCAATATCAATTAAGATGTCACATACTAACCATACATCAATTATAACATTATTCATAATTTATTTATAATAATTTGTGTTTTTTATAGTCTTAACCTCATGTCCCTTTTTTCTCATGTCTAAGGATATTCCTTGGTTAGATCCATATTGTTTTGTAACAACCAATTATTAATAAAATCAATAATGCCCTCTGATCATAAAATGGTGCATAATTATGAGGGGTCATTGATCTCTCTTGAATTTAATAAAAATAGTAATCAAACCAATTTTCATTCCCAAAAGTGTTTTATTTATAAAATATATAGTTATGATAATATCTCCTACAAAATTGGATCCTAGCATAACAAAAATATATCCTAAATAGTTCTTAGAAAACTCAAACGTAAAACAAACTATGGGATTATTGATTATATACCTCTTATAATAGAATTATTTAGGATAATTATTATAGATAATAAATTACCTAATGTAATTAATTTATTATATCATTACCCCTTTAATTTATAATAGTCTTTAGAGTACAGGAGATGATTTTTGAATGTCTCAAACTTATTACATGTATGTGACTTGGTGAGGACATCTGCAAACTGATCTTGAGTAGGCAAATATTGGAGACGAATGTTATGTTGTCAAACATGATGGATTATTAAATAGACTTATAATTTATTTTTATTAATTCACTCATGCAACACTATATTTGAAAACCCTACTTATCAAGTACATAACCATAGGTTATTTTTTTGTTGAACCAAATCTGACATATATATGACATAACCATCACTTCACAAAAAAAATCCTATTGATACATGATATTATGCCTTAGTATTAGATAAAACAAAAATATTTTGCTTCTATATACCCCATGAGATAATATTATATCCAATAAATAATATAAAGGGTAGATGCACAAATTTAGGGGACAAATAAAGTGACACAATGAAAAATAGAAAGCATTTTTTGTAAAGGTTGTACATATATATATATATATATATATATATATATATATATATATATATTAAATGGAAGAATGAGGTTAGGTTAGTCCCAAAATTAAAATATTTGCACCCCTTGTATTCTAATGCAAATAACATTCACCATTTCCAAAGGGTATGAACCTTTTGCATAAGGGCATACACCCTTTACAAGCCCTGTATTTTTTTTACAATTAAACATTTGAAACCCACGTATTATTTTTTCTATTTTTTAATTATATATATTTTATTTGAATATATATATTTATTAAAATAAATTTAAACTTATAATTTAAATTTATTTTACTAAATTTAAAAAATTTGGGTCACTCAACATCTTCTAAAATTGATTATAGAGTTGTAGGACTTACCATTTAGAGGATAGTATTAAAAATTCCATTCCACTTATCTTTCAAAATTTCAAGATAAAAAAATAGAATGAGAAGCAAGGTTAAAAATGATGTTACATATTTAATAGATCTATATCATTGAACATTACATGTCTATTTTACCTACTTAAGTATTCCCTATCTACTTTATCCACTTGAGTATGCTCTACCTAATTAAATCACTGATTCATGGATTGATCTCAAAGAGTATGTCGTAACTAAGTACACAAGCCATATCTTGATATTTACTATTTCCTACTAGTTTCAAATTTAGTGTTCCACTTACTCAACCTAGTCTACTTCAAGGTCCTTTAGAAAGTTTCTTGAAATTAAGTCTCTTCCTAAATATAGATTATCTCTTGGCCTATCATAAAATGTCTTCTAAGTATTGGTATTTAAATACTAATTACATTATTCTTTAATAATATCTATTTACTTCTTATTATCTATATTTAGATCAAAGACACTTTCAATGACTAAAATTAGGGTACTCAGTCTTAAGATAGTAATATACTTTCAAGCAAAAACTTTCTTTGACTCTTAAAGCACTAAATTATGCATCCTCACTTATTTGAACAATAATATGAGGGTTTCAGCAATTATTCGACTCAAGCTTCTTAGTACATGAAGAAATTCAACTCAAAACTCATCTACCCTTTATAGGCCTATTAGGCAAAATTCTACCTCTTAAGGACTTGATACAAAGATTTATATAACTACCTTAATTTTTGGACTCATTCAATTCAAAAACTCAATGAAAATATCAAGACTATGATACAAGAATCATAGGTATCTTTACACAATCTTAAGATACCAATTAGATCACCAAAGTGCCCAAAATGTTGACTAGGTCCTAAGCACTACTATAATATTGTGTATAGGCATATATGATCTTGAAAATGTGTTATTAATATAATCTCATAAAAGGATTCTTATAAATATTTATTTATATATTTAGAGACTATCTCTGAGGATAAGAAACAAATTTATTTTAGTTTTCTCTTAAGAATTAGAATTCAAAATAGACTCTACTCTTTAGGTCCAGATGGACTAATCTACTTGATTAAAAGGATATTGACTTGGATTAACTATAAAATTATTTGAATCGCTTTACTCTTAAGTATTCTATAGTGTTTACATAATAGCATTGGACCTTCATAAGAGGTTTACACTCAATCAACAAAGTTGGATATGTACTATACTTGGACTTTGGTATCTTTTCCTTAGAATATTCTTAACAACCTTGTTCTCAACATAGAAAATGAACTTTAATTAATGGTTATATTAATATACATAAATGAATAGTTTGTATCATGAAACCTATAACATATATATAGTAATGATACATTCATTCATACATTACATCGACCACATAGATAGTACTACATGTAGGTATTCAGTCACTCATACATGAAATTTTCATGTGGTCATGATACAGTCACTCATATTAGACCCAAATGTAGATAATAACCCTAGTGTACTCCATATCCACCTAAATCACTAACCCCAAACCCTTAACCCTAAACACTAAACATTAAACTCTAAACATCAAAACCTAAACCCTAAACCTCAAACCTTAAGCCATAAACCCTTAGCCATGAACACTAAATAATATAAATAAACCATAGACCTTAATCCCTAAACCTTGAATCATTAACCCAAATCTGACATATATATGACATAACCATCACTTCACAAAAAAAATCCTATTGATACATGATATTATGCCTTAGTATTAGATAAAACAAAAATATTTTGCTTCTATATACCCCATGAGATAATATTATATCCAATAAATAATATAAAGGGTAGATGCACAAATTTAGGGGACAAATAAAGTGACACAATGAAAAATAGAAAGCATTTTTTGTAAAGGTTGTACATATATATATATATATATATATATATATTAAATGGAAGAATGAGGTTAGGTTAGTCCCAAAATTAAAATATTTGCACCCCTTGTATTCTAATGCAAATAACATTCACCATTTCCAAAGTGTATGAACCTTTTGCATAAGGGCATACACCCTTTACAAGCCCTGTATTTTTTTTACAATTAAACATTTGAAACCCACGTATTATTTTTTCTATTTTTTAATTATATATATTTTATTTGAATATATATATTTATTAAAATAAATTTAAGCTTATAATTTAAATTTATTTTACTAAATTTAAAAAATTCGGGTCACTCAACATCTTCTAAAATTGATTATAGAGTTGTAGGACTTACCATTTAGAGGATAGTATTAAAAATTCCATTCCACTTATCTTTCAAAATTTCAAGATAAAAAAATAGAATGAGAAGCAAGGTTAAAAATGATGTTACATATTTAATAGATCTATATCATTGAACATTACATGTCTATTTTACCTACTTAAGTATTCCCTATCTACTTTATCCACTTGAGTATGCTCTACCTAATTAAATCACTGATTCATGGATTGATCTCAAAGAGTATGTCGTAACTAAGTACACAAGCCATATCTTGATATTTACTATTTCCTACTAGTTTCAAATTTAGTGTTCCACTTACTCAACCTAGTCTACTTCAAGGTCCTTTAGAAAGTTTCTTGAAATTAAGTCTCTTCCTAAATATAGATTATCTCTTGGCCTATCATAAAATGTCTTCTAAGTATTGGTATTTAAATACTAATTACATTATTCTTTAATAATATCTATTTACTTCTTATTATCTATATTTAGATCAAAGACACTTTCAATGACTAAAATTAGGGTACTCAGTCTTAAGATAGTAATATACTTTCAAGCAAAAACTTTCTTTGACTCTTAAAGCACTAAATTATGCATCCTCACTTATTTGAACAATAATATGAGGGTTTCAGCAATTATTCGACTCAAGCTTCTTAGTACATGAAGAAATTCAACTCAAAACTCATCTACCCTTTATAGGCCTATTAGGCAAAATTCTACCTCTTAAGGACTTGATACAAAGATTTATATAACTACCTTAATTTTTGGACTCATTCAATTCAAAAACTCAATGAAAATATCAAGACTATGATACAAGAATCATAGGTATCTTTACACAATCTTAAGATACCAATTAGATCACCAAAGTGCCCAAAATGTTGACTAGGTCCTAAGCACTACTATAATATTGTGTATAGGCATATATGATCTTGAAAATGTGTTATTAATATAATCTCATAAAAGGATTCTTATAAATATTTATTTATATATTTAGAGACTATCTCTGAGGATAAGAAACAAATTTATTTTAGTTTTCTCTTAAGAATTAGAATTCAAAATAGACTCTACTCTTTAGGTCCAGATGGACTAATCTACTTAATTAAAAGGATATTGACTTGGATTAACTATAAAATTATTTGAATCGCTTTACTCTTAAGTATTCTATAGTGTTTACATAATAGCATTGGACCTTCATAAGAGGTTTACACTCAATCAACAAAGTTGGATATGTACTATACTTGGACTTTGGTATCTTTTCCTTAGAATATTCTTAACAACCTTGTTCTCAACATAGAAAATGAACTTTAATTAATGGTTATATTAATATACATAAATGAATAGTTTGTATCATGAAACCTATAACATATATATAGTAATGATACATTCATTCATACATTACATCGACCACATAGATAGTACTACATGTAGGTATTCAGTCACTCATACATGAAATTTTCATGTGGTCATGATACAGTCACTCATATTAGACCCAAATGTAGATAATAACCCTAGTGTACTCCATATCCACCTAAATCACTAACCCCAAACCCTTAACCCTAAACACTAAACATTAAACTCTAAACATCAAAACCTAAACCCTAAACCTCAAACCTTAAGCCATAAACCCTCAGCCATGAACACTAAATAATATAAATAAACCATAGACCTTAATCCCTAAACCTTGAATCATTAACCCTAATACATTATCTGTAAACTAAAAAAAATCCATAAACCCTAAATATTGAACCTAAGAATATAAACATTAAACATTAAACCTTAGACCCTAAAACCTAAATGTAAGCCCTTAACCCTAAGACACAAACCATAAACGTAAAATCCTAAACCCTAAAACCTAAATATAAGACCTTAACCCTAAAACCCAAGCCTAAAACAACAAACCATAAGGCATAAACTTTAAACATTAACTCCTAAACTAAAAATTATAAACCCAAATCAAAATTAAAAAACTAAAATATTAAACACTAAACCTAAATCCCTTAACTCTTAACCCTTAACCTTAAACCCTAAACCTAAAACCCCAAATCATAAACTCTAAACCATAAACACTAAACCCCAAGTCCTAAACCCTAATCCTTAATCCCCAAACATTAAATCCTAAACCCTAAATACTAAACACTAAGTTCTAAACCCAAAATCCTCAACCAAACCCCCAAGACTAAAACCTTGAACCTTGTACCCTAAACCCTAAACCCTAAGTATAAAACCATAAACCCAAAAACCTAACTACAAACACCGATCCCCAAACCCTAAATTCTAAACTCTTGATCCCTTAAGCCATAAACCATAAATCCCAAACCTTTCAACAAATAATATAAATAGTAAGGCCTATAACCTAATCCCTAAGCCATAACACTTAAAATTGAACCATGAACGCTAGTTCCTATACACTAAACCCTAAGCTATGAATCTTGAACCATCAACTATCAACCTTAAACCTTAAATTTATAAATCCTAAACCTCTATCCATAAACCATAATCTTAAGTTATCACCTATATAGAGAAAGGAGAGGGGGCATTGGCTAAGCCATATCTTGAAAGGATAAGGGTCATTCTAACCTATATAGAGAAAGGAGTGACTAGGGAAATTTATGTAAAAGGCTTTAAGACGGATTTGTGATAATTTATTGAATAATTTGTGGGTTTTTTAATCAATGGATCTATCAATATACATAAATGTCTAGTCTATAACATTAAACCTATAGTGTAAATATAATAATGATATGGTAATTCATAATTTACATCTAGCCCATACCTAGTACCATATGTAGGTATGTTGTTATTCATACATGACATATTCCTATATTTCTAATACAATCACTAATAGCAAATATAAATTCAGCTAATCACCCTAGTAAACTCCATTTACACGTAAACCATTAACCCCAAAACCCAAATCCCAAACCCTAAACACCATAAACCTTGAATGTTAAACACTCAACCTAGACCATAAACACCATAAACCTTAAACACCTAACCCTAATACATTATCCCTAAACCAAAAACAATAATACCTAAACCCCAAAACCTAGAACCTAAACATAAAACCTTAAAATGTTAAACCCTATAATCTATACCATAAGCCCTAAAACCTAAAATTTAAGCCTTTAAACCTAAATCATAAACCATAAGCTTAAAATCCTAAATACTAAACCATAAAACCTAATATTCAATTGCCCACTCCCCTATTGGGAACACCTATAGGTGTGTATTCGTGAGGTCTATATGTAAATATATGATATTTGATTATGTACATGGTTGCTTGTTTCTATAATCAATACTATACCTCCACCATCGATGCTATGAATATCTTCCATGCTTCTAAACTTAATGAATCTCTCAAACTAATTCAAACACTTATATTACAACCCTACAAGACATAAAACAACACACTATGCACTTGTGCTTCATGATCACTTATATAACACACACATAAGCAAAACCAACTAACTCAAACATGAAATAACCTAAAACAAAGTCTTCCTCAAGGATATGGAATTGTACTTATGTTCACCAAGGGTATTCCCTATGGTGATTTCTTATTCATAGTCATTTTGAACATCCTCTTGATCATCTATGGCTTCATCTTGTTCTTAATCACTTACATCCCATAAAATGGGATATTTTTCAAGTAGGGATGAGGTATGTAGGAGATGTATAGGTTTATTATATGGAGATAACCATTAGTTTCTCAATCCAATCCATATAGGGAAGGATATGACACTTGTCAATTATCCTCAAGTCTCTAGATCCATGAGGTAGACCTTAAAACTCCTCTAAATTGGAGTTACCACCTTCTCACTTGGTGATCACTCTCTATTCACTATGCCAATTAAAACTAGCTAAAGTGAAATTGATTGTATAGGTACTTCTGTGTTTTTCTAAGGAACGAAATGGATATTAGGAGGCTAGGTATCATTCTATCTCCCAAAGTGATCCTCATCCTTTGGGAATCTTATATACCTATAAGAGATCAAAAATAAGCAGGGAAATCCATTATATACCATGTATATATAGATAGGGTAAAAGTAAACATGATAGAAAGGAGACCTAGGGAGTCCTCTAAAAGTCCAATATCATTTCCCAATTAAACTAGCTCTCTAAGATGCATTTTCTTCCACTTTTTCCCAATCATGTAATTAACAAAGGTTTTAGGTATTTTTACCACTTAGGATAGTTCATAAAATTATGGAATTTAAACCCTCAATAAATTCCACTATATCCTTTATTAGGACCCTCTCTAACCTATCCTAGCTCCTCAGACTCCTATGCTAGGTATTCATATTGATGTGAGATTCCAAACATGGCCTTTCGAGCTCTTCAAGGCATTCTGTGCACTCTATCATATTCTTGATAAAATAAATGATATCTCTATGACCATATCTAAAACATAAAGGTTATAACACACATTATATATCCCTATGGAGGTCCTTCAATCCTATTAAAGGTTAACTTGGTGTTAAAAGTGAGGTTACATCTACTTAGGGCGTTTAGGCCTAGTTAAGGCTTAGTAGGCCTAGTCTACACATAGATACTCATCAACACATATGAGTATTTTTTATGATTATGATGACTACCATATGTTTTATCATGTTAAACACATCCTCCTACATCTCTTTTCAAGGTTTTAATAGTCCCAAACTCATTTCCTTGCCCTTTTTATACTGAGCTAGCAATACTTTTCCTCTTGGGAGTGCCCTATATTTGAGTTAAAATAGAGGTCACTTCCCTTATTTTCTTAGATAAAATGATGATATGATGGGATTGGCAAAGTTATGGGAACATTTTTTACAAATTTTTAGTGTTGGTTCACACTCCTCACACCTCCAAACCTCATAAAACCTAATACAAACTTTTGAAGCATTCATTCTGTGCAGGGTTTATGTGTCAATTAGAGGTTAAGGCTTGAGCTCAATTTCCACCACTATTTTCATGGCATAAATATCTAATTAGGTTGGTATAATCATGGTTAAATTTGTATAATCAAGTGCATCACCCATTATTTCTTACCAACTCCTTAAAGTGTATACTTTACTGACCTAGGATTAAATTATAGTCAACTGTGACTATGTGCCTACTCAAAAAAAGTATGCATGTAGGTGGAATTTATATATTAGAACCTTATATAACATGTTCCACATATTATATAGATAATAACCATAGTGCACTCCATTTACACCTAGATAAAACCCCAAACCCCTAACCCTAAACACTAAACCTTAAACCCTAAACATTGAAACCTAAACCCTAAACCCCAAACCCTAAGCCATAAACCTTAAATCATGAACATTAAATAATATATGTAAAACTTAGACCCTAACCCATATATTGAAAGGGTATGGGTCATTTAAACCTATATAGAGAAAGGAATGACTAAGGACATTCATGTAAAATGCTTGAAGGTGGATTCAAGCTTAATTCTTAATAATTTGTGGATTTTTTCATCAATGGGTCTATCAATATGCATAAATGGATAGCCTATGGTATTCAACATATAACATACATATAAAAATGATATAGTCATTAAAACATTATATCTACCCCATACCTAGTACTATATTTAGGTATGTTGTCACTCATACATGAGATATTCCTTTCTTTGTGTATATTCACTCATATCAAACACAAATGTATTGAATCACCTTATTAAACTCTATTTACACCTAAACCATTAACCCTAAAACCTAAACACCAAACCCTAAACACTATAAACCTTAAATTTTTAACCCTAAACCTAAACCTTAAACACCATAAACCTTGAACACTTAACCCTAATACATTATCCCTAAACACAAAACAATAATACCTAAACCCCAAAAATTATACCCTAAACATAGAACATTAAAACTTGAAACCTTATACTTTATATCCTAGACCCTAGCCCTGAAACCTAAACTTTAATCCCTTACCCCTAAATCCCAAACCATAAGCTTAAAATCCTAAATCCTAAACACTAAACCATAAAAACTTAACCTTATAGGTCCTTAATATTAAACACTAAAACTTAAACATATAATTCAAAATCATGAACCTTAAACCCTAAAAACCAAACACCAAACCCCAAACACAAAACCCAAAACCTTGATCCCTAAACTTTTAACACTAAACCCTAATCTTGAAATCCTAAGCATTAAACCCTAAACCTTGAAAGTTGAAACCTAAACCACAAATCTAGAACCATCAAAATTCAATCCCAAAACCATATACCCTAAATCCTAAAATTGGATAAACCCTAAATCTTAAAATGTAAATGCTAGAACCCAAAAAATCAACTCCAAACACCAAACTATAAAGTTTGAGCACTAAAACCTTAACCTAAAACCCTAAAAATTAAACCTAAATGATAAACAATAAACACACATTGTGGAGATGACACTACAAAGGAATTATGTAAGGATTGATTGTTCAACTCAACCCCCTCTCCACTTTCCTATCATAATTCCTACATAAGTGTAAAGATTTCAATGTGAGGAGAAAACATGTCATAACAAAATGAGTGGCATAAATGCTAATAATTTATACTCATGACCCACATAATTATTTGAGAATTAATAAAAAATATGATATTATGCAAAATGATCCATCCCTTTCACTAAATGATTTGGAAATAATTGTGTCTATAAGAAGGATTTCACCTCATCGAAGCAAGCATAAAGAGGTAATTTTTATATCTATCATCATTTTTCATCATCCCTCATCATTCAAAATTAAATTTTTCCATGTAAGTGCAAGAGGATATTATCTTATTTTCACCATGTAAATCATTTAACAATCTCCCTAGAGTAATGCATCATGACCCAATCTAACCTACTAGACATGAATGAGAATAATCACCCTAGTACACTCTAGTAAAAACAAAAGGAATTGAAATATGGCATAGATATGAAATAGGTATATGATAGATTTCATGTATGAGTTATTGTATCATGAATATATGTACATTACAAGCTACATGATACAGGGCAGTCATTTATGCATATTGATAGACCCATTGATTAAAAAACCCTCAAATTATTTAAGAATCTACCTTTAATCTTGGGTATTCAATCATGTAGGGCATACTCAAGTAGTTAAAGTAGGTAGGGTATACTCAATTAGATTTAATATGGGTCATAATCAATGTTATAGATCTATTACATATGTAACATGATTTATAACCTCGCTTTTGATTCTATCTTCTGATCCAATAATTTTGAAAACTAAGTATTGGCTAGAATAGAGTTTGAAAAAATAACTTCTAAATGGTAACTCTTACAAATATATAATAAATTTCAAAAGATGTTGAGTGACCCTAATCTTTTATATTTAGTAAAATAAATTTAAAGTATAAGAATATAAAATTAAATGTAAAGTTTACATTTAATTTTATATTCTTATACTTTAAATTTATTTTATTAAATATATCCTTGCAAATAAAATATATATAATTTAAAAATAGAAAATAAAATACATGGGTTTCAAACATTTAATTACCAAAAAAAAAACTACATGGCTTGAAAAAAAATGTACTCCAAAAAGGGCACACACCATTTATAAAGGACCCATACCCTTTGCAAAGGGAATACAACCTTTAGAAAGGGTGTGCATAATTTTCAAAGGGTTTATGCCATTTATAAAGGGTGTACACCCTTTATAAAGTGTGTATACCCTTTGCAAAGGGCCTACATCCTTTGCATAAGGCTTATGGCCTTTAAATGTTTCAATTTATTTTTTCATTTTACCTCTGAATATGCCTTGGGTAAAGGCTTGGGGAGGTCTGAACCTACCTTGAAACTGGTAATGGAGCAACCCACTTAGTTTATAATAAATTTAGGAGTCTTTTTCATCTTTTTTGACACATCTGATCAAAAAAAATTATTATTTTAGAAAAACAATTATATGGGTTTGTAGAGGAGAAGGTGTAGTTTTAGAATATATACTTCTTTTTAATGTTAGAATATTATTTATAATTATAACTTAATTTATACATATCATACCTCATTATGTACAATATACATATCATCACAAATTGCCTTATAAATTTTAAATATTAATTGAAAGTTTAGAAAAATTATATCTCGGTAATCTACACATTGTCAACTACGCTTTAAAAAATGATTTTTATGAAGTTAAGTTCAAAAATTTATGTTCATACACTTGTAGTTTAAATTTTATTGTTGTATTAACTTATAAACTTATTTAAAAACTATATATATATATATATATATATATATATATAATAAAAAATTAATCAAAAATATTCTCAACAATCTTCAACATTTCACCTATCTATATATGAAATTGCATACAAAAAATTCAATCGTTTACTCAAAAAAAGTGTGGTCATTCGTATTCTCTCTCCTTATATTTTTACAAAAAATTGCCAGACTATTATAATAAATTCATCTATTTTTCATACTTTTATCATTTGAGTATTAGAAAAAATTATGTATTTAGAAACTACATTCAAAATACCATAATTCATGTTTTTGTCATTGTTAATTTTCTTTTAGATATGTCTCTAACATTATCTCCAAGTTTAAATATTGTTATTTTTAGAAAAAGGTTTCATTTTATACCCCCCTTTTTGTCCCCCATTATCTTTCATATATCTCAAATCCATATGTCAATTTTACATAATCAATTAAACCTACATGATTTACATATGTGTAAGCTTTCAATATGAATTGATCATTATTATTGTATTATAGGTTGTAATGCACTATACCTAAAATGTGTTTTAGATCCACTTTTCTACTTTATAGTGACTCATCTTTAGTTTCAATTTTAATTGTGAAGAATAAATAATAACATATATAGTATTTATCATAGTCTATATCAATTAAATGAGACTCCTTATCAACGATAGATAGTGGGATTTATTAGAGGTGATGGATCTAAATGAGATAACTAAATTTTTAAATTGATAGGTGTTGTAATAGGTGTTGGGTGAATATATTGTTACCAAAACATTCGTATCAAAATGGTTATTTCAACCATAATGTGATGAGATAAAATCTCTCCTCAAGACAAGGGGAGGCTCCCTTTTATTGTTAACTAACACAACACTTAATTATTTACACTTATTTACAATAATTTTATCATAATGGGTATTACCATATCATCCAATTATTTTTTTTTATAATTTATTTTTAATTACAAACTTCTTTCCATTCTTTGTGATATACTTTGAAAATCTAAGATCACTTGATGAACCAAATATAACCAGTATTTAGATTTGTTAGCTAAAAGATTAACAAGGATAATACCAACTGAGTAAACTTAAAAGATAGAATAAAGTGCATCCCAAAGTATTCAACATATTTCTAGAAAATATTAAAATTATCAAAGAAGAATAACTGGCAGTTTGATGTCTCCTCAGTAATTCACCTTCAATGATGACCATAAATCCAGAAACTAATAAGTAGCTCAAAGACTCCAAAATAAGCTTTATGGCACCTTCTATCTTGTAGAAATTTCATACCATAATTAAATTATCTCATAAGAGAGTGTAATGGAAAAGACATAAGAAAATATACAACACACCACAATTTTATCTCAACACAAATATTGAAAGATCACTTGATTTTCTTATATTGAATGAAATTCAATATTTACAATATGAACACAAAGTTTCAAAATTATTTCTCAATTTATAAGTATTTCCCCTCTATATAAATTGGTGATCCTTTCAACAAAGAGAATTATCATTTTTATAAAGAGGATCTACGAACAAAATAGGAAAAACATAAATGCATTGACTTATTTATTGATAAAGTCCTATTTGACTTAGGATTGTGTAATTTTCCTACTTGTAATTTACATCGAACAAAACTACATATGGATAGTTACAAAAGTGGACTAAGTGTCCTTAGAAATAGGAATTTATTACATTTTATTCTTATCTAAAAGTTCCTCATATATCTTCAAGATAGCTTGGACTTCATTGTTATCTGGACTGGATGTACTCTTGGAGATGACAAGTACTCCTATGATAGAATCTTCTAAGTTAACTGGAAAATCCTTTCTCTTATCCATGATTATTTGTATTTTATCCAATATGAATTGAAATTCAATTAATTTTTTGATGTATTCCATCGTGAAAGTACCTATTGTAGTCTTTTTTTGGATCAAAGATGTAAATTCTTAAATAAAAGTCTCCACGGGGAGAATTTCTTGAGAATCATTTTTAACCTGACAGGGGATTTTTTAATTTTCTCCATTAGATCTAACATCTTATTATCAAACATATCTTTATCTTCTTCAAGATATTTAAATAAATTATCGATAACTTCTCTTTTATTCTTCATAGCTTCACTATATTCAATGAACATTTTCCTATTTGGAATGACCTTCTTCTCAACCAAAATATCTAGTTTGAATTTGCAAAGTTGAGTCCATGTATCAATATCATTTTTAGTCAAATCCAAATCTTGATTAAGTGTTTTAATTGTTTGCTATTTTTTTTTTTCATTTCACTCAAGCTCATAAAAAATCCAATAGTAGAATGTAACATTTGTGTACCTTGTGTTGTTAATATCTCAACCCAAGAATTGACTACAGGACCCTAAGATCCAATTTTTTCTACAAGTTGAATAGCTCTTTCAGTATTTTCATGTACAATAGGATCTATAGAATTAGAAGGTTGGGTGATTTTTATTAAATTAAAAGTTAGTTATTCCACTTGTAATTTGAGTTGATCTTTGACCTTCTTGTCCTTATCATATCTCTTGATTAAGGAAGCCATTGCTACTTATAAATATTGCTTTACACCATAATTTTATTTCCTAAGATCTATTTGTCCCACTACATATTCAGATGCTTGAATATCCTCAATGTTTCTATCTTCAGGAAGTACTACAAATTCAACATACTTATGGCCAGATTCAAAAATTACCCTTGACGTAGTTTTGTCCTTCTTTCCTATAAAAAATTACACAAGCTAACCAAAATTAAAATATTTTAGATCCACTACTCACCTTTTCTTCTTAAGTTTTTGTGATGCTATCCAAGGAGGAATAGGAGATGGATCTCCTTAGATAGAGGATGTTAAAGGTTGGGAAACTTGGGGAGGGATAATGGATTGTGAAGTAACTAAAATAGAAGGAAATGTGATGGAGGTATGTAGTAATGGGGTTGACACCAATGGGTTTGTAATAACAATATGTGGAGTTTGGGTTGGAGTAACCACCACTTTAGTTCCTATAGACATTTCAGACACTAGAGTGGTAGGAACCTAAGTTATCATCTTTGAGGAAGGTATAGACATAAATTTTTCCATATCTTTTTGGGTGAAATATAAATTAGTTGGGGATACCAATAACTTTGAAGGACTGGGTAGATTTGATAATGAATCAAAAACTTGGTCTAGTGTACCATGTGAAGGAACTTGAAAATACATGGCACTAAGAGGTGAAGATAGAGGTGAAAGAACAACTTGAGAAGGAACAAGATCAATTTGTATAGTAGTACTCATAGGAGGAACTATGGAAAATGTTACATGTGAAATTGTGGCTTGAGAAGTTTTAGCCAAAGGAACCTATGATTAAATAGTCCCTACTTGTATAAGTTGTTTAAGCAATGGTTGAGACAATTGTGACATTGTTTATTGAGGTGGTGCCTCACTTGTGACTGTGCCATTTTTTTCTCCACTTGAGCACTTTCCTCAACACTTGCTTCTTTGCCTTTCCTCTTTCATTTACTAACAAACACAAATTTTGGATTTTGTCTGGAAGTAAAGGGATCCTCTTTATTTTTGGTTCTTGGCTCCTCTCATTTCTTATCAATTTCTTCATCATACTCCTCAGAACTAGTCTTACAATGTTTTACCTTAATTACTTTGGATTCCAACCAAGTATTATTTATTTTAAGAATAGGTTGAAATCATTCTAATGAAAATGGATTGTCAAACTAACCATTATATAGAAGGGAGAGGATTTCAATCCATTTGATTTTAATCATATGATGGGTTCAATACATTACCCTTATCTATCAAATCCCTAAGAATATTTCTCAACTCCAAATTGACAGTCTGATCAACAGTAAGGTGACTATAATCGAGTTTCCTTATATCTTCATTAGTTCTACATTCTACCCAAATATCTTCAATTCTATGTACATGAGTGATATTATGCATGAGCCTCTCCATCATTCTATAATTAAAGTTTTCTATACTTTTGAATATTTTAATCGTAATCTACTGCATCTCAATTTTGATAGTCTTAGCCTTTAGAGTAGTGTAAATTATGTACCGACCAATACTAATTAGAAATTTGAAACCTATCTTGTGAGCATCTAATTGTTTTTTATGCACATTCATCACTTGTTTGCACATTTCCATTAGTATTAGTTTATCACTTGGGTATCTAGGTAGCATGTAAGGCTGTTCATCAAATCCTCCTACCCTGATGTATGTAAAATTTGGGAATTGCAAGAAGATACATCCAACCATATTAACCTATGCCCATGAGTGATCTAAAACTTTGAGGTAGCATCATTAATTCTCTTGTAATGCTTGATGCTTTATTTTAGAGTTACCTATGGATAGTACTCATTTATAGGAACATGTTTCCTTTCATTGACATAATTTAGACCCAAGAAAGACTTCATGTTGGCTGCAACATACACTAGATATGAAGTCATATATAACTTGAGTGAAGAAGTTACTTTAGAGAGCTGATGATAAATATCATCATTGATTTTTTTACCCCAAAATATTGTTTGCTTGTTTCTTTTAATAACCAAAATGTATTGATATATCCATTCTTGAAAAACATTTGAAATAGATAACCCTTTCACTCTACTAAGGAGAGTAATCAAATCCCCTATATCCTCTAAAAAGTCACTATGATACAAATACTTGGGCCCTCTAGCAATGGTGGGTCGAGGATTCTTGAGCCATTTGGTATTGATATGTTTTTACACTTATTAAGATCTCTGTAATAATATTATTGAGCTAAATCCATAGTAAAATTCAAATATTCCTCAATCTTGAAAAGGTGAAAAATCTTATCAAAATTTTCCTCATCAAGGTGAATGATCACCTTTCCCTCTAAATCCTTGACTAATTTGCTTTCCTTATCAAATTATGTTTCCATAGTCAAGATAAACTTAGAATCTTTTTCTAATACTAGAATTGTAGTAACCAAATAAATTTCACTATTAAGTACTGGCTTCATATGAGGTGTAATGGGTTCTCTTCCCAATCTCTGTAAAAATTCAGCCATGTCCACATGACTAATTTTTGTATCTCTAATTTGATACATATTTGAATCAATTGTAGATAATGGGAAGACACCTTGATACTTGTATTTAATTATCTTCTTATTTTGAGATATGTCTATCATTGATTAAATGGCTATAAGTAAGAAAATTTAACTATCTAGAGTTGGTATTTTTCATCTTTTTGCAAAAAAGTAGGGTTGGAGAAAAAAGTGCTTTTACATGATGTATAGGGAAGATTGTGCAATTCAGAGAAAATTCTTTAAACTAAATGAAAGGCGAATAACTTTAGTGTAATTCAGATAATTTTCTCTGAACTACATGGGAAAGTTTGGTGTAATTTAGATAAAATTCTTAGATTTACATGGGAAAGGGGTTCAATGAGCTTAAATGCATTTCAAAGAAAAATATTTGAAGTGCATCTAATGATGTACACTTCAAATAAAATTCTCCAAAATGCATGGGATTGTGCTTTGTAGTTGTGTAATTTAGAGAAAACTCTCTCTAGTACACTAGGGAATGTGTATTTTCCCTTTATGCATTTCAAGGAAAATCTTCAAAGTGTATAAAGGGCATTGGGTCTAAAAATATATGGAACCCTAAAATGACCCAAAAAAAAAGAAATAGAACAAAAACACAAAAAAGTGAAAAAAATCAAAAGGGAGACTTACCTAGAATAAAAAGAAATCAACCAAAATAAGGTGTTATGCATGAAACCAATCAAACCAAAAAATCCAATCGACTACGAGGATGACGAGGAAATATGCACATGAGCTCAAAAATGGTGAAAAAAAGTAGATGTTAAAATGAAATTACCAAGGTTAACTATGTATAAAAAGAGTAATTAATGAAAAATTAATTACCATCAAAATGGTGGGTCCTAGGTGTGAGGTCAAAAAAAATCCTAAATTTGCATATGTAATCATAAAAGAATTCTTTGAATTTGCATATGAAATCTCTAAAAAATTCTCTAAATTTACATAAAGAACAACAAAACATATACAAAATCAAGAAAATTCATCAACTTTGCACAAAATAAAAGAAAGTGTAATTTGGAGAAAAATCTTCGAACTACACAAAAATAAAATTCCCTCAAAAGATGAACTTTATTTGGAAAAAAAATGCAAAGACGTAGAGATTTACCTCATTTTACGTGCTTAGAGATAATGGGATATAAAATAAACATGTTTTATAGGGGTTATCCCATGAATTAATTTTGCTAAATTCAAGGATAACAACTACCTTTGACTAGATAATATCCTTCAATCATTGTTTGAAATGCTTGAAGGAAAAAGAATCCCAGAACTCTAAGTGCATTTCTCCATTACACCACAGAGTCAAGTGACAAACAAGATGAAAAATAAAGAAAGGAATATACAAATATATATAAAATGTACAACCTTATCTAGAACTTTATTGAATGAAATTTTTTAGATGTTTCCCACTATAGGGTAGTAGTAATGGTGTTCCATCTAGGTATGCTAAGAAGAAACTATGTTCTCCACTGAGTTGATGAACAAGAAAAAGACCCCTCCATAGAGAATCAAATTTCCCATGCATTCCTTTTGGCTCTCTTCTTTTTTCCCATAAGAGGACTAAATCCCCAACTTAGAATTCTCATGATTTGTCTTTATTGTCAAAAAATTCCCTGATGTGACTTTGATGTTCTACAATACGGTCCACTACCTTTGTAAATTGATCCTCTATCTTAGTATGGTACTTAATACACTTTTATAAGGAGTTTTCAAATGTTTCATCTTCAATTGCCTTACTTAATTTGAGAGCTAGTAATTCTAATTTCATTAGTATTTCCACATTTAATGCATATAAAATTTGAAAAGTAGACATACCAATTTCTTGCTTGAGAGTGATACAATCAACCCATAATGCATCGTACAACACTTTATGCCATGTCCTCTAATTATCTTATACCAAATTCTTGATGCTAGTTACCAAAATGTTATTACTCAACTCAACTTGACCATTTCCTTAAGGGAAGTACTCAAATGTATCAGACAAGATGATCCCATATTCAAAACAAAACTGAGTCATCTCATGGGATGTGAAACAGGTAGCATTATCAATTATAATTTTTCTTGGCACACCAAATCATGTGATTATATTATCTTTGAGGAAGTTATAAACAACATCTAAAGTGGCATGTTTGGTTAGAATTTCTTTCATCCACTAGGTGAAGTAATTCATAGACATGAGAACATAATTATGACCTACACTTGAGAATGGGTTCATTGTACCAACGAAATCAATACCCCATTACTAGAAAGGTTCTTCAATGACTACAAGCTTGAGAGGAAAGGTTTCTAACTTAGCTTTCCCCATAAACTGTTGGCACTTCTTGTATTTATGCACCCAAGTGTATGCATCCTGAAAAAGTGTTAGCCAATAATATATAGCCTAAAAGATTTTGTGAGATATGACTAGGGCATAAAAATTGTCCTCCACATGATAAATCATGGAAATATTCCAAAAACTAGTCTTGGTGTACCTTATCTACACATCTTAGAAATATTCCATCGATGTTCTATATATACAAACCATTATCCTAAAGGACAAAAATTTTAGCCTTGAGCCTAATTATCCTCTTCTCTTTGCAAGATAAATGGTCTAGACATTCTCCATATGTGATAAAATGAGCAATTTCATAATACCATTCATTCATTGTGCTCACAAGCAAGACCATTAGAAGATCTTCTATCTTTTTCATAGTTAGGTGTTTCTTCTGAAGTGGTCTTTGCCATGAGTTGACACAAACCTTTTCCATATACAAGTTTCATAGCCTTGATATCCATATCATATTCTTAGATTTTAATGATCTAATTACCTCTTTTACCTCCAAATTCTTGTTGATTCAAAATAGACTTAACAATAGAATATGATACTAATGCAATGTTGTGAGAATTGAGCATGTAGTACCTAAAATGCTTGATTTCTCTCACCACTGCATATGCATGTTTTTCCATGGATGAATATTTGAGTTCATGATACTTCAAAGGGAAGGGCATGAATGATATAGAAGATTTTATCCCTTCTTCATTTGGTTGTATCAATATTATAGATAAGGTATGCTTAGAAGCATCACTATATATAATGAAGTTCTTTTTTTAATCAAGGCAAACTAGGATAGGATTAAGTGTAATGGATTCCTTAATTTCATGAAAATCATTTCTTCCATCCACATTCCAATGAAAAATTGATTTTCCTTTCATCATATCAACAATGTGGCATGTCTTCTCAGAAAAATTAGGAACAAATCTCTGCAATAAATTCATGTTCCCAAAGAATGAATGCATTCTTTTATTACTTAATGGAAAAGTAAGATTTGAATTAACTTGACCCATTTAAGATCAATCTCGATACCTTCCTTGGATATAATTTTTCTAATGATCTTACATTTTGTAATACCCAAAATAGATTTCTTGGGATTAAAGGATATCCCATGCTCACAGCATCTCTCAAGCACTTGCTTCAAATGGTCATAATGATCTTGATGCTTTTTTAAGAAAATGGTTGTCATCTAGATAAACCACAATAAACTTATTGATTATATATTAAAAATCCATGTACATAGCCCTCTATAAATTCACACCATCATTGATTAATCTAAAAGTCATTCTATGATACGTAAACATACCCCATGGAGTAGTGAAGGTTGTCTTTTGCTGATCTTCATTATGAACCTCCAGTTGATTGCATCGTAAGAAACTATCTATCATAGATAACATCTCTGAACCAATGACATTTGGTAATACTTGGTCCATTACTAAAAGTGGGTAATTATCCTTAAGTGATAATTTATTCAAATTTTAGAAGTTAACACAAATGAAGACTTAATCATTATTTTTCCTCAAAGGAACAATATTTTATATCCATGTGGAGTGATGTATATGAAAGATTATTTAAGAATTCAACATCTTTTGAATTTTAATGAGAATGGTGCCTAATATTCTAGGATTATACTGATGTTTTTTTTTCTTGTGAGGCTAAGATCCTTACTTGAGAGGAATATCATGTTGCACTTCCTTAGGTTTAATAGATTTTAGATCAGTATATGAAAATTCTAATACATCAATATACTAACATTGAAGAGTCACCAAATTTTCTCTTTCCTTTGATGAGTGACATTTACCAATATTTATCATTTTGGGGTCACTCTCTATTCTTAATTTAACTTGCTCAATTTTTGAAAATGAATCAGATTCTGATTATTGACATTTGATGAAATTATCATGCTTATCAAATTTTTTTTCCAAAGATACCAACCCTTTGGGAATCTTATTCCCTTTTAGCTTCAATATTTTTTCACCAGTTTCCTCAATAACTTTAGAAATAGATTTTTGAGGAGTGGATTCACTTCCTTCAAAATATAACTCACTAAAATTTTACACCTTCAACAAGAATGAGATGAATTTCTCATAATTAGTAAAAACCTACCAATGATTAACATTATCGGGGACATTGGGTCAAAAAACCAACTCAATGGTATACTTGTTTCCTTGAAAATCTTTGTGAGGAATCAGGAGGGTGGATGAAACAACCAATTAATCAGCCCTATCATTATATTCTCTTAGAACCACTGATATATTGAATGCATCAAAAGTTTCCATGTAATCCTAAACATTATTATGATAATGCTTTAGTCTTTCATTCTTTATTTGATATAGATTCCTAACTTGGCAAATGATTAACTCGGCATCACCTTGTGCATGCAGATTTTTTATTCCTTTCTTTCATTCAACTTCCATTCCAAAAAACAAGGCCTCATACTCAACAATATTAATAGTATTATAAAAATGTAACTTAAAAGAGAAAGGGAAGACTTTTCCTTTTGGGCATATGACAACTATCCCAGCTCTAGATCCAGTTGAAGAACAACTACCATCAAATTCTAATATCCAAACATCATTTGAACTGTAAACCTTAATAGTGTCAAAATCCAAAATCTCTTCATCTAAAGTGGGAAACACTTCTATTTTATAATATTTTTATAAAATATCATCTGAAGATAATGGATCTTCATCTGTAGTCAAGAAATATATACCCACTCTAGAAGTTTCAAAAATAATCTAGGCTTTTGGGTCTTTAATCTTTGTTACATTATACTTTTAGGCTTGCTTCTTTAGATGAAGTTTCTTCATAACACCCTTAATAGGTATCCTAGCCTCAGACCAATCCATATTGATTTCTCCTCCAACATATTTGTAAAATTTATGACCCAATAGAACTCCATATGAGGTTGGAACATCAGCCACTAAAATGATCATTTTGATCTTTTCTCTAGAAATGTAGCAAATGCAAATTATGTATCATTTATTTATCCTATGAGAGGTACTTGTTTGGTTTCCATTGAGAATCAATGGCCAAAAGTATTTTTCAAGGTTAATACCAAGGCATTAGCCACCTTGGTAGGCATCACATTATAAAAAACACCCGAATCAATAACACAATTACTAAGATTATAACCATTGATAAATAAGGAAATATAGAAAGGTTTTATTTTTTTATAATTAGATGTAGGAGTTATAAAAAAGTAATTTTACTTTTGGATTAGGGTCAATTGGTATACTCTTAGCCAAAGTCTGATCAAAATTGATCCCTTTGCTTTTTACAAATTTTTCTAATCTTTCAAATTGATTAGGATTTGATTAGAGGTACTATACCTCTGACATTTGGATTTTATTCTTCTTAGAATGATCAATGATATCAAAATATGGATATAGGAAAACTGAGGAAGATAAACAAATTTCATTTTTAGGTTTTATGTTTTGAGCACTAGATCTAGATGTTGAAGGAGAAGAGGTAGAATTATGAGGAGTACTTACTTTTTTATCTACCACCTTATCCTTTGGTTGAACTACAAAAGGATTTCCTCTTTTGGAAATTGCAACCTCCTTTCATGTTTCATCTTTGGATTTTGTTTTATCAACCTTTTTTTTTTATTCAATTGAATTTAAGAAGGGGTAAAGATGACATAAGACTCACCATGTGTGTCTTCCTGTTTAGCTTATTCTTTGTCAAAGTTCAAAAACATGATATCAAAATCACTAGATTCTTCCTCTTCATCTCCTATAAATGTATTATCATCATCTTGAAGAATATATTATAGATTTGGAACATCATTAGTCTCATGTTCTAACTAATTAACTACTACATTATCTAGTGGTGACTCTAGTACAAGCCTTGCTTGTGGTGGAAGAAGATTATTTTGATTATAATTTCTAACAATATTATTGGAGTAATTCATATCATTTTGATATTTTCTTCTTGGAGCATCCTTGTATGAGGGAAAAGACATGCCTTGAGACATTTGCTTCTTAAGCACAAGTACCTCATTTGTTAGTTTTTGAACCATCAGATTGGTAGTACTAGGAGAAGGTGAATTTATAGAAGGCTGCCCTCTAAACTTAATAAAATTATTTCTCACATTCCATGCTAGAATAAAATAATCTTCTATTTTAGTGGCCAAACTTTTAGTGACATCAATATCAACAAGGGTTGTTCTTCACAAAAGAAAACTCACTTTAAGTAATTGAGAATTGATGTATAAGCTCTTCATAGTTTTAGGGGTATGTCAAGCAACTACTAGAATCTTATTCCTCAACTTATTAAACATTGCCACAAACTCATGCATAGGCTCATGTGTTTCCTTATTCATTTTTTTAAGTTGAGATAACAAGGCATGAGCATCTTCTATAGTGTTGAACCTTGCCTAAAAATTTATCTTGAGTGTAGCCCAATTAATAATAGCACCAGTTGCAAGATGATAGAACCAATTAGTACAAATTCCTTGGAGTGTACATCTTCATGATCCACTCTAAGAACTCCACATGCAATGTAGAATGTAACAATATGTTCATCCAGATGTTGCTAGCCATCACCATAAAACTTGGGAAATTTTTTCTATGAGGCATGATTTAGTTCATGAGATGGTGGTTTCAAACTTAAAATACCAAAATAAATCCCCCATGGACCTTCAATTGCCATTCTTTGTGGATTATATGGACGTATGACAAACCTTTGTAAAATTAAAATAGGCAAAACTCTATGAATGTTAGATGTTTCTCCTAGTATAGGATATCTGGTATTTTTAGGTGGAAAACTTCTTATACATTGAAGAGGTGACCTTACACGTGTTGATAAAAGATCAAAGTTATGTTCTTGTAATAACTCAAATGTTGGATCAATGAGTCATGTTGCCCTTCTACCACAAGTATAACTTTGTTCAACCAAAATGTGAAATTAATCAGAAAGAAAAGAGATTAACTACAACAAAATAGTATCAAATAATAAGGTGTTGGTCTATTTTAACTGAATGAGTATAGAGCTCAGTTTCTTATTCGATTCCCTAGCAGAGTCACCAAAAACTCTTGGGTAAATACTTTTTTATTGACATAATGGTAGAAAAATGGTTATTTTAACCATAGTGTGATGCAATAAGCTCTCTCCTCAATATAAGGGGAGGATCCATTTTATTTTTAACTAACACAACACTTAATTATTTACACTTATTTACAATAATTTTATCATAGTGGGTATTATCATATCATCCAATTCTCTCTTTTGTAGAATTGATGTTCAGTCACAAACTTCCTTCCATTCCTTTTGATATAATTTCAAAATTTGAAATCACTTGATGAACCAAATATAACTAGTATTTATATTTGTTAGCCAAAAGATTAACAAGAGTAATACCAACAAAGAAAGCTTAAAACATAGAATAAAGTGTAGCCCAAAGTCTTCACATTTTTTCCAACAAAGATTAAAATTATCAAATAAGAATAACTAGTAGTTCAAAGTCTCCTCATTAATTCACCTTCAATGATGACCATAAATCTAGAATCTAATAAGTAGCTCAAAGACTCCAAAATCAGCTGTCTGGCACCTTCTATCTTATAGAAATTTTACAGCACAATTTAATCATCTCATAAGAGAGTGTAATAGAAAAGACATAAGAACATCTCAAACACACCACAATTTTATCTCAACACAAATATTTAAATATCACTTGATTTTCTTATATTGAATGAAATTCAATATTTACAATATGAACACAAAGTTTCAAAATTGTTTGTCAATTCAGCAGCATTTCCCCTCTATATGAATTGGTTATCCTTTCTAAAAAAAAACATCCTCCTTTCTATAAAGATAAGCTATGAAAAAAAATAGGAAAAACATAAATACATTGATGTATTCATTAACAAGGTCCTATTTGACTTAAGCCTGTGCACTTCTCCTACATGTAATTTACATTGAACAAAACTACATATAGAAAGTTACGAAAGTAGACTAGGTGTCCTTAGACATAGTAATTTCTTATTTTTTATTATTCTCTAAAAATTCCTCATATCTCTTCAACATAGCTTTGAATTCACCATTATTTTGGTTGGATGTACTCTTGGATATGGAAAGTACCCTTGTGATAGAATCTTCTAAGTTAACTGGCAAATCCTTTCTCTTGTCCATGATTCTTTGTAGTTTAACCAAGATGACTTGAAACTAAATTAATTTATCGATGAAGTTTGATGTGAAATTACCTATTTTAGTCTTTGTTTAGAGAAAAGATGTAATTTATATAATAATAGTCTCCATAGGGAGAATTTCTTGACAATCATTTTTAACTTGATGGGGGAGTTTTCAAATTTTATCTACAAGATCTAACATCTTATTATCACACATATCTTTATCTTCTTCAAGATATTAAACTAGATTCTTGAAAACTTCTCTTTTATTCTTCATAGCTTTGCTATATTCAATGTATAATTTCCTCTTTGGAAGGAACTTTTGCTCAACCAAAAGCTCCAATTTGAATTTGTGAAGTTGAGTCCATGTATCAATATCCTTTTTAGTCAACTCCAAATCTTGAGTGAATTATTTAATTGCGTGTTGAATTTCTATTTTCATTTCACTCAAGTTATTCAAAAATCAAATTTTAGAATGCAACATTTTTTTTCCTTATGTTGTTAATCTCTCAAACCAAGCATTGAATCCGTTACCCTAAGATTTGATTTTTTTTCAAGTTGAATAGATCTTTTAGTATTTTCATGCACAATAGTATCAAAAGACTTAGAAGGTTGGGTGATTTTTAGTAAAGTAGAAGTAAACTATTCCTCTTGTAATTTGAGTTGATCTTTGACCTTCTTGTCCATAACATATCTCTCGATCAAGGAAGCCATTTCTACTTATAAATCTTCCTTTTAACCTTCCTATGTTTATTTCCTAAGATCTATTTATCCCACTACATATTAGATGCTTGAATATCCTCAATGTTTCTATCTTTAAGAGGTACTACAAATTCAACATACTTATGCCAAGATTCAAAAATTACCCTTGTGGTAGTTTTGTCCTTTTCTATTTTGGGCTTTATCGACACAAGATGACCAAAATCAAAATATTTTAGAGCCATTACTCACTTCTTCTACTTAGGTATTTGTGATGCCAGCCAAGGAGGACGAGGAGATGGATCTCCTTGGATGGAGGATATTAAATCTTGGGAAACTTTGGGAGGGATAATGGATTATAAAGTGATTGGAATGGAAGGCAATGTGATGAAGTTATCTGGTAATGGGGTTGACACCAATGGGATTGTAATAACATGTGGAATTTGGGTTGGAGTAACCACCATTTTAGTTCCTATAGAAATTTTAGACACTGGAGTGGTAGGAACCTGAGTTATCATCTTTAAGGAAGGTATATCCATAAATTTGTCCATCTATTATTGGCTGAAATATAAATTAGGCAAGGATCCCAATGACTTTAAAGGACTGGGTAGATTTGACAATGAATCAAAAACCTAGTCCAATGTACCTTGTGAAGGAACTTGAAAAAGTGTGGCACTAGGAGGTGGATATAGAGGTGAAAAAATAACTTGAGAAGGAATAAGTTCAATTTTTATAGTGGTACTCATGAGAGTAACTATGGAAAATTTTACCTGTGACATAGTTACTTGATAATTTTCAACCAAAGGAACCTTTGATTGAATAGTCTCTACTTCTATAGGTTGTTTAAGCACTAGCTGAGACACTTATGATTTTGTTGATTGAGGTGTTTCCTCACTCATGATTGGGACTTCTTTTTATCCACTTGAGCACTTTCCTCAATAATTGCCTCTTTGCCTTTCCTCTTTCCTTTACTAACAAACACAAATTTTTGGTTTTGTCTAAAAGTAGAGGGCTCCTATTTATTTTTGGTTCTCAACTCCTCTCATTTATTAGTAGTTTCTTCATCATAATCCTTTGAACCAGTTTTAAAATGTTTAAAATTAATTCCTTTGGATTCCAACAAAGCATTAGTTCTTGCAAGAATAGGTTGAAATCTATCTCTAGTGTAAATGGACTCTTGAACTGACCATTAGATAGAAGGGAGAGGAGTTGAAACCACTTTATTTTCATCATACGATGGGTTCAATTAATTACCATTATCTATCAAATCCCTATGAATATTTTCCAACTCCAAATTGACAATCTTATCAGTAGTAAGATCACTATAATCAAGTTTCCTTATATCTTCATTAGTTTTAAATTTTACCCAAATATCTTAAATTCTATGTACATGAGTGATATTATTATTAAACCTCTCCTTTGTCATTCTATAATCAAAATTTTCTCTACTTTTGACTTTTTTAAGCATAATCTATTGCATCTTAGTTTTGATAGTCTTAGCTTTTGGATTATTGGAAATTGTATACCAACCAATACTAATTGGAAATTTTTAACCTCTCCTATGAGCATCTAATTATTTTTTATGTATGTTCATCACTTGTCTATATATTTTCATTAGTATTAGTTTATCACTTGGGTATCTAGGTATAATGTATGGTTATTCATCAAATACTCCTACCCTAATGTATGTAAAAGTAGGGAATTGCAATAAAATACATCTAATCCTATTAAATTGTGCACATGCTTGATCTGAAACTATCTTCTTTTCAAGTTCTTTTTCAAGAGTGCAGATTAATGTATAGAAGAAAGCATCATTAACTCTCTTGTAATGATTGATACTTTCTTTTAGAGTTAGCTATGGATATTTCTCATATAAAGGAACACTTTTCCTTTCACCAACAAAATTTATCCTCAAGAAAGACTTCATGTTGGCTATAACATACACTAGATATAAAGTCATATAAAACTAAGTGAAGAAGCTACCTTAGAGAACTGATTATAAATAACATCGTTGATTTGTTTACCCCAAAAGATTATTTGCTTGTTTCCTTTAATAACCAAAATATATTGATACATCTATTATTGAAAAATGTTTGAAATAGACAACCCTTTCACTCTGCTAAGGAGAGTAATCAAATCCCCTATCTCCTCTACAAAGTCATTATGATACAAATACTTGGGCCATTTACTAATGGTGGGTGAAGTATTCTTGAGCCATTTAGTATTGATATGTTTTTTACACTTCTGAAGATCTCTAAAAAATATTCTTGAGCTAAATCCATAGTTAAATTAAAATATTCCTCAATCTCAGAAAGGTGAAAAATCATATTAAAATAATCCTCATCAAGAAGAATGATCACCTTTCCCTCCAAATCATTGACCAATTTGCTTTCCTTATCAAAGTGTACTACCATGGTCAAGATGAACTCAAAATCATGTGTTAATACTATAAATGTATCAGCCAAATGATTTTCATATTAAAAACTAGCTACATGTGAGGTGCAATGGGTTCTCTTCCCAATCTTTGTAAAAATTCAGCCATGTCCACATGACCAATTTATATATCTCCAATTTGATCCACATTTTAATCAACTACAGATAATGAGAAGACACCTTGATACTTGTACTTCATTGTCTTCTTATTTATAAAGATGTATGTCATTCATCAAATGGACACAAGTGAAAAAAATTAATTATACAAAGTTGGCATTTTTCATATTTTTCAAAAAGGTAAGGTCATAGAAAAACAATGCTTTTACATGATGTATAAGGAAGGTTGTGTAGTTCAAATAAAATTCTTTGAAGTGCATGAAATGTGAATCATTTTAGTGTAATTTGGAGAACTTTCACTAAACTACATGGGAAAGGTTGGTGTAATTGAGAGATTTTTTTTTTATTTACATCGGAAAGGGGTTGAGTGAGCTTAAATGCTTTTTGGAGAAAAATATTTGAAATGCATCTAATTATGTGAAATTTAGAGAAAATTCTCTAAAATGTAAGGGAACATTCTTTGTAATTATGTACTTCAAAGAAAAATCTATGAAGTGCATTAGGGAATGTGTATTTTCCCTTCATGCATTTTGGGGAAAATATTTGAAGTTTATGAAGGGCATTAGGTCTAAAAATATATGAAATCCTAAAATGACCAAAAACACAAAAAAGTGAAAAACACAAAAAAGTGAAAAATAATAAAAAGGGAGACTTACCTGGGATAAAAACAAATTGACCAAAACAAGGCATTATGTATGAAACCAATCAAACCAACAAATCCAATCAATCACAAGGATGACGAGGAAATATGCACATGAGCTCAAATATGTACATATGAAAAATCAAGAAAATTATTTGACTTTTCATAGAATAAAACAAAGTGTAATTTGGAGAAAATTCTTTGAACTGCACAAAAATAAAATTACCTCAAAAGATCAACTTTCTTGGGAAAAACAAATGCAAAGAGGTAGATATTTACCTCATTTTACATTCTTAGAGATAATAGGCTATGAAATGGACAAGTTTCATAGGGGTTATCTCATGAATTGATCTTGTTAAATTCAAGGATAATAGTTAGCTCTAACTGGTAAATTTCCTTCAATAATAATTTGAAATGCTTGAATGAAAGAGAATCCTAGAACTCTAAGTGCCTTTCTCCATTAGGCCACAGAGTCAAGTGATAGACAAGATGAAAAATAGAAAAAAATTTATACAAATATATACAAAATGTATAAACTTGTTTGGAACTTTATTAAGTGAAAAGGTTCAGATGTTGGCCACTATAGGGTAGTGGTAATGGTGTTTCATCTAGGTATGCTAAGAAGAAACTATGTTCTCCATTGAGTTGAAGAATGAGAGAAGGACCCCTCCATAGAGAATCAATTTTTCCATGCATTCCTTTTGGCTCTCCTCTTTTGACCCATAAGAGGACTAAATCCCCAACATGGAATTCTCATGATTTATCTTTCTTATCAAAAAGTTCCTTGATGTGACTTTGATGTTCTACAATACAGTCCACTACCTTTGTATGTTGCTCCTCTATCTCAACAAGGTACATAATATGTTTGTCTAAGGAGCTTTCAAATGTTTCATCTTTAATTGCCTTAGTTAATTTGAGAGCTAGTAATTCTAATGTCATTAGTATTTGTCCATTTAATTTGTATAAAATTTGAAAAGGAGACATACGAAATGCTTGCTTAATAGTGATACAATCATCCCATAATGCATCATACAATGCTTTATGCCACATCCTCTATTTATCATCTACCAACTTCTTGATGATAGTTACCAAATTCTTATTACTCGACTCATCTTGACCATTTCCTTGAGGGAATTAATGAGATGTATGAGACAAGATGATCCCATATTCAAAACAAAACTAAGTCATACCATGGGATGTGAAATAGGTAGCATTATCAATCAAAAAAATTCTTGGCACACCAAATCATGTGATGATATTCTATTTAATAAAGTTATAAAAAACCTCTAAAGTGGCATGTTTGGTTAGAATGCTTCGACCCACTTGGTGAAGTAATACGTAGCTGTGAGAAGATAACTATGACCTATACTTGACAATGGGTTCATTGTACCAATAAAATCAATACCCCATTGCTAGAAAGGTTCTTCAATGACTACAAGCTTGAGAGGCAAGGTTACTAACTGAGTTTTCCTAAAAAATAGCTGGCACTTCTCACACTTATGCATCCAAGTGTATGCATCTTGAAAAAGTATTGGCTAATAATATCTATCCTAAAATATCTTGTGAGTTATGACCAAGGCAGAAAAATGTCCTCCACATGATAAATCATGGAAATATTCCAACAACTAGTCTTTTTGTACCTTATCTACACATCTTAGAAATATTCCATCAATGTTATATTCATACAAACCCTTGTCCTAAAGGACAATAGTTTTAGCCTTGAGATTAATTTTCCTCTTCTCTTTTTGAGATAAATTTTTTAGACATTATCTATATGTGATAAAATGAGCAATTTCATAATACCATTCATTAATTATGCTCATGATCAAGACTATTAGAAGATCTTCTATGTCTTCTTCATTGTTAGGTACTTCTCCTGAATTGGTCTCTGCCATGAGTTGACACAAACCTTTTCCACGTACAAGTTTTTTAGGCTTGATCTCCATATAATTTTCTTGGATTTTACTAATCCAATTACCTATTTTACCTATAATTTATTGTTAAGTCAAAATAGACTTAACAATAGAATTTGGTACTAATGTAATGGTGTGAGAATTGAGGATGTAGTACTTAAAATGCTTGAACCACCGCATATGCATGTTTTTCCATGGATGAATATTTGAGCTCATGATCCTTCAAAGGGTATCTCATGAATGCTACAAAAGATTCAATCCCTTCTTCATTTGGTTGTACCAAGATTGTAGATAAGGTATACTTAGAAACATAACTATACATAATGAAGTTCTTGGTATTATTAGGGCAAACTAGGATAAGAGCAAGTGCAATAGCTTCCTTAATTTCATGAAAAGAATTTCTTCCATCTGCATTCTAATGAAAATTTAATTTTACTTTCATCATATCGATAATGTGGTATGTCTTCTCAACAAAATTAGGAGCAATTCTCTATAAGAAATTCACCTTCCCAAAGAAAAAATTCAATCCTTTATTGATTGAATGTAAAGTAATATTTTGAATTGACTTAAACCATTTAGGATCAATCTTGATCCATTCCTTGGATACAATGTGTCCAAGGAGCTTAGCTTCTATAACCTTAAGAATAGATTTATTAGGATTAATGGATATCCCATGCTCATGGCATCTCTCAATCACTTGCTTCAAATAGTCGCAATGATCTTGATGTGTTTTTAATAAAATGGTTAAGTTATCTAGATAAACCACAATAAACTTACTGATTATATTTCAAAAATCCAAGTCCATAGCCTTCTAGAAGGTATCACCAACATTGATTAATCCAAAAGGCATTATATGATACATAAAAGCACCCAATGGAGTAGTGAAGGTTATCTTATGTTGATCTTCATTACAAACATCCACTTGATTGTATCTTGAGAAAACATCTAGCATAGACATTTCTAAAATAGTCATAGTTTGCAATACTTGGTCCATTATTGGCAGTGGGTAATTATCCTTAAATGATAATTGATTCAAATTTTAGAAGTCAACACAAACACAGATCTCTCCATTATTTTTCATCATAGGAATAGTATTTTCTATCCATATGGAGTAATGCATAGGAAAAATAATGAAAGCATTAAACATATTTTGATTTTTAGTGAGAATGGTAACTAATATTTTAGGATTATACTGCCACTTTTTTTGCTTGTGACGTTCAGATCCTAGCTTGAGAGGAATATCTTGTTGCACTTCCTTAGGTTGAAAATATTTTAGATTAGCATATGAATATTCTGACATATCAATATATTGACATAAAAGAGTCACCAACTTTTCTCTTTCTTCTAATGAGCAACATTTCTTTATATTTATCATTTTGGGGTCACTCTTTATTCCTATATTAAATTGCTTAATTTATATAGATGAATTAGATACTAATTGTTTACATTTGATGAATTGATCACCCTTATCAAAATGTTTTACCAAAGATACCAACCCTTTTGGAATCTTATTCCCTTTTAGCTAAAATCTTTCTTTGTCACTTTCCTCATTAACTTCAAAAATTGATTCTTTAGTATTGGAATCACTTCCTTCAAAATATAACTCACTAAAATTTTCCACCTTCTCCAAGAATGAGATGACTTTCTCATCATTATTAAAAACCTACCAATGATTAACATTATTAAGAACACTGGGTCAAAAAACCAACTCAATGGTGTAGTTGTTTCCTTCAATTTCTTTGTGAGGAATCAGGGGAGTGGCTGAAACAACCAATGAATCATCTCTATCATTGTATTCTCTTGGAAATACTAATATATTGAACACATCAAAAATTTCCATGCAATCCAAAACTTGATTAGGATAATGCCTTAGTCTTTCATTCTTCATTTGATATAGATTCTTAACTTGGCAAATTATTAAATTAGCATCACCTTGTGCATGAAGATTTTTTATTCTTTTCTTTTGTGAAACTTTCATTCCTAACAACAAGGCCTCATAATCAACAATATTATTAGTATTATCATATTTTAATGGAAAAGAGAAAGGGAAGACTTTAACTTTTGGGCATATGAGAACTATCCTAGCTCTAGATCTAGTTGAAGAATAACTACCATCAAATTCTAAAGTCCAAACATCATTTGAAATCTCAACCTTTATAGTGTCAAAATCCAAAATCTCTTCATCTAAAGAGGGAAAATCTTCTATTTTCTAATATTTTTATAAAATATCATTTGAAGATATTGAATCTTCATCTATAGTCAAGAAATACATACCCATTCTAGAAGTTTCAAAAAGAATATGGGCTTTTGGGTCTTCAGTTTTTATTACTATACACTTCACTTAATTCTCTAGGTGAAGTTTATGAATAACACCCTTAATAGGTATCCTAGCCTTAGACCAATCCATATTAATTTTTCCTCTAACATATTTTCAAAATTTATGTCCCAATAGAACTCCATATGAGGTTGAAACATCAGCCACTAGAACTGTCCTTCTGATATTTTTCTCTAAAAATGTAGCAAATGCAAATTGTAGATCATTGATTTGGCATATGAGAGGTACTTATTTAGTTTAAATTAATAATCAATGACAAAAATTATTTTTCAAGGTTAACCCCAAGGCAATATCCATCTTGGTAGGCATCACATTATCAAAAGCACCCAAATTAATAACATAATCACTGAGCCTATAACCATTGACAAACAAAGAAATATAGAAAGGTTCTATTTTTCCAGAATTAGATGTAGGAGTTACAACCAAGTTATTTTACTTTGGTTTTGGCTTAGGTTTAATTGGTACACTCCTAGCCAAAGTTTGATAAGAATTGATCCCTTTTCTTTTTCTAAATTTTGCCAATCTTTCAAATTGATCAAGATTTGATTAGAAGTACTCTATTTATGAAATTTGGATTTTAGTCTTCTTGGCATGATAAATGATATCAAAAGCTAGATATGGGGTAGAAAAGGAAGACAAAACATTTTCATTTTTAGGTTTTAGATTTTGAGCAATAGGTCTAAACATTGGAGAAAAGGTAGAATTATGAAGAGTACTTTTTTAATTATCTACCACCCTATCCTTTGGTTGAAATAGAAAATGAGTTCCTCTTTTATCAATTGTAACCTCTTTTATTGGTTCATCTTTAATTTTTTTTATCAACCTTTTATTGTTCATTCAACTAACTTTGAGAATGGGTAAATATGGCATAAGACTCACCACATTTGTCTTCCTCTTATTCATCTTCTTCTTCTTCAAAGTTCAAAAACTTGATATTAGAGTCATCAACTTCTCCCTCTTCATCTCTTATAAATGGATTATCATCATATTTATGAAGATATTCTAGCTTTGGAACATCATCATTCTCATGTTCTAACTAATTAATGACTGTATTATCTAGTGGTGCCTTCAATGCAAGCCTTGATTATGGTGGATGAATCTTATTTTGATTCTAATTTCTAAAAATGTTATTGGAATAATTTTAATCATTTGGATATGTTCTTCTTATATCACCCTTATATGAAGGAAAATACATGCCTTGAGACATTTGCTTCTTAAGTGCAAGAAACTCATTTTCTAGTTTTTGAACCATGGGATCCATAGTGCTAAGAGAAGGTGAATTTGTATAAGGATACCCTCTAAACTTAATAGAATTATTTCTCACCTTACCTACTAGAATCAAATCATCTTCTATTTCAGTAGCCAAACTTTGAGTGACATCAAGATGAGCTAGGGATGCTCTTCACAAAATAACACTCATTTTGGGTAATTGAGAATTGATGAAGATACACTTTATATTCTTAGGGGTAGGCTGAGTAACTACTAGAATCCTATTCCTAAAATTGTTAAACTTTGCCATAAACTATCACATAGGCTCATGTGTTTCCTCCTTTATTTGTGTAAGTTGAGCCAACAAGGCATGAGCATCTTCTACAGTCTTAAACATTGCCTCAAACATAGCCTTAAGTATATCCCAATTAGTAATAGCACCAGTTGCAAGATGATAAAATAAATCAAAAATAACTCATTGGAGTGTTTCTACAAATAATATTATAGAAACATATTCATGTTCCACTCCAAGAACTCCACATGCAATGTAGAATGTAGCAATATGTTCATCTGGATGTTGCTTGCCATTAGCATAAAGCTTGGAATTTTTTTTGTGAGCCATGAGGTAGTTCATGAGATGGTGGTGCCAAATTCAAAGGACCAAAATTAGTCCCCCATGAACCTTGAGCTATCATTATTTGTGGATTATATGGAGGTATGAAAAACCTTTGCAAAGGAAAAATAGGTAAACACTATGAACATTGGAAATTTCCCCTAGTATAGGAGATCTTGTATTTATAGGTGGAAAACATCTTGTATGCTAAAGAGGTGACTTTACACATACTAGCAAAATATCAAAGTTTGGTTCTTTCAACAACTCAAATGTTGGATCAATGAGTCCCACTGCCCTTATACCATGAGTATAACTATTTTCAACTAGAACATGAAATTACTCAAATAGAGAAGAGATTAACCATAGAAAAATAGTAGTAAACAATAAGGTGTTGGTCTATTTTAACTGAATGAGTGTAGAGCTCAATTGCTTGTTCGATTCCCCACTAGAGTCCTTAAAATCTATTGGGTGAATATTTTTTTAATGACACAATGGTAGAAAAATGGTTATTTCAACCATAGTGTGATGAGATAAAATATCTCCTCAAGACAAGGGGAGGCTCCCTTTTATTGTTAACTAACACAACACTTAATTATTTACACTTATTTACAATAATTTTATCATAGTGGGTATTATCATATAATATAATTCTCTTTTTTTAGAATTTATGTTCAATCATAAACTTCATTCCATTGTTTATGATTTAATTTGAAAATATAAGATCACTTGATGAACCAAATATAACTAGTATTCAGATTTGTTAGCCAAAAGATTAACAAGAATAATACCAACAGAGTAAACTTAAAAGATAGAATAAAGTAAAACCTAAAGTTTTCATCTTATTTTCAACAAAGATTAAAATTATCAAAGAAAAATAATTGGGAGTTCAAAGTCTCCTTAGTAATTCACCTTTAATGATGACCACAAATCCATAAACTAATAAGTAGCTCAAAGTCTCCAAAAT
The DNA here is from genome assembly GCA_037957365.1 of Torreya grandis. Lineage (NCBI taxonomy): Eukaryota > Viridiplantae > Streptophyta > Pinopsida > Cupressales > Taxaceae > Torreya > Torreya grandis. The sequence goes on from JARHVA010005846.1 coordinate 976,791, forward strand.
CAACTTTTTGGCAGCTTTTATCTTATAGAAATTTCATACCATAATTCAATCAGATCATAAGAGAGTGTAATGGAAAAAACATAAGAACATATCCAAGACACAATAAGTTTGTCTAAACACAAAGATTGAAATATCACTTGATTTTATTATATTTAATGAAATTCAAAATTTACAATATGAACATAAAGTTTCAAAATTGTTTCTCAATTCATCAACATTTCCCCTCTATATCAATTGGTGATACTTTCTACAGATAACATCCTCCTTTTTATAAAGAGGAGATATTAACAAACATAGAAAAAACATAAATACATTGACTTATTCATTGACAAATTCCTATTTGACTTAGGAATCTATACTTCTCTTACGTGTAATTTACATTGAACAAAACTACATATGAAAAATTACAAAAGGAGACTAAGTGTCCTTAGACACAAGAATTTATTCTTTTTATTCTTCACTAAAAATTCCTCATATATCTTCAAGATAGCTTGGACTTCATCATTATTGGGCTAGATGTACTCTTTGAGATGGCAGGTACCCTTGTGATATAATCTTCTAATTTAACTAGAATCCTTGCTCTTGTCTATGATTCTTTATATTTTATCCTGGGAAACTTGGGAAGGGACAATGGATTTTGAAGTGGAATGGAAGGAAATATGATAGAGTCATCTATTAATGGGGTTGACACCAATGGGATTGTAATAAAAATAGGTGGATTTTAGGTTAGGGTAACCACCACTTTCGTTATTATAGACATTTTGGACACTAGAGTGGTAGTAAGCTGAGTTGTCATCTTTGAGGAAGGTATAGACATAAATTTGTCCATATCTTATTGGTTGAAATATAATTTTTTCATGGATCCCAATGAATTTAAAGGACTAGATATATTTGACAATGAATCAAAAACCTAGTCTAGTGTACCTTGTGAAGGAACTTGAAAAAATCCAACACTAGGAGGTGAAGATGGAGGTGAAAGAATAAATTGAGAAGGAATAGGATTAATTTGTATAGTGGTAATCATGGGGAAAACTATGGAGAATGTTACCTATGAAAATGTGGCTTGAGAATTTTTAGCCAAAGGAACCTCTGATTAAATAATCTCTACTTTTATAAGTTTTTCATGTACTGTCTGAGACACTTGTGGCTTTGTTGATTGAGGTGGTGCCTCACTTGTCACTGGGAATTATTTTTTCTCCACTTGAGCACTTTCCTCAACACTTTTTTCTTTTCCTTTCTTCTTTCTTTTACTAACAAACACAAATTTTGTCTTTTGTGTGGAAGTAGAGCTCTCCTCTTTATTTTTGGTTCTTAGCTCCTCTCATTTCTTAGCAATTTCTTCATCATACTCCTCAAAACTAGTCTTAAAATGTTTCAACTTAATTCCTTTAGATTCCAACCAAGCATTAGTTCTTGCAATAATAGGTTGAAATCTATCTCTAATGGAAATGGATTCTTGAACTGACCATTGGATAAAATGGAGAGGAGTTTAAACCATTTGATTTTCCTCATACAATAGGTCCAATACATTATGATCATCTATCAAATCCCCAAGAATATTTTCCAACTCCAAATTGATAATATAATTAGTAATAAGGTGACTATAATCAAGTTTCCTTATATCTTCATCAGTTTTGCATTTTACCCAAATATCTTCAATTCTATATACATGAGTGATATTATGGTTGAACCTCTCTTTCATCATTCTATAATCAAAGTTTTCTCTACTTTTGAATTTTTTAAGCATAATTCATTGAATCTTAGTTTTCATAGTCTTAGCCTATAGAGTAGTGGAAATTGTGTACCAATCAATACTACTTGGAAATTTTAAACCTCTCTTATGAGCATTTGATTGTTTTTTATTCACATTCATCTCTTATCTACACATTTCCATTAGTATTGATTTATCACTTGGGTATCTTGGTAGCATGTAAGGATTTTCATCCAATATTCCTACCTTGATGTATGTAAAAGTTGGGAATTAGAATAAAATACATCCAAGCCTATCAACCTATGTGCATCCCTAATCTAAAACTCTCTTCTTTTCAAGTTTTCTATCAAGAGTGTAGATGAATGTATAGAAGAAATAATCATTAACTCTCCTATAATGCTTGATGCTTTCTTTTAGACTTAGCTAGGGATAGTGCTCATATACAAGAACATTTTTCCTTTCAAAATAGAATTTATACCCAAGAAAGGCTTTATGCTTGTTGTAGCATACACTAGATATGAATTCATATAAAACTTGAGTGAAGAAGCTACCTTAAAGAGCTCATGACAAATAGCATCACTGATCTATTTACCCCAAAAGATTCTTAACTTATTTATTTTAATAACCAAAATGTGTTAATACATCCTTTCTTGAAAAATGTTTGATATAGACAACCCTTTCACTCTAGTAAGGAGAGTAATCAAATCCCCTATCTCCTCCAGAAGGTCATTATGATACAAATACTTGGGCCGTCTAGCAATGGTGGGTCAAGGAGTCTTGAGCCATTTGGTATTGATATATTTTTTATAGTTCTCAAGATCCTTGTCATAATATTATTGAGCTGACTCCATAGTTAAATCATAATATTACTCAATATCAGAAAGGTGAAAAATCTTATAAAAATATTCCTCATCAATGTGAATGATCACCTTTCCCTCTAAATCCTTGACTAATTTGATTTCCTTATCAAAGTGTGTTTCCATGGTTAAGACAAACTCATAATCATGTATTGATACTAGAAATTCAATATTCAAATGAATTTCACTATTAATTACTAGTTGCATATGAGGTGTAATAGGTTCTCTTCTCAATCTCTGTAAAAATTTAGCCATGTCCACATGACCAATATTTGTATCTCCAATTTGATCCACATTTTAATCAATTAAAAATAATGGGAAGACACCTTGATACTTGTACTTCACTATCTTCTTATTTAGGGAGATGTTTCTCATTGATTGATGGATGCAAGTAAGAAAATTTAATTATTCAGAGTTGGCATTTTTAATCTTTTTTTCAAAAAATTAGGGTCATAGAAAATAATGATTTTACATGAATTATAGGGAAGGTTGTGTCGTTCAGAGAAAATTCTTTAAACTACATGAAAGGTGAATCACTTTAGTGTAATTTGGAGAATTTTCTCCAAACTACAAGGGAAAGGTTGGTGTAATTGGGAGAAAATTCTTTAATTTACATAGGAAAGGGGTTTCGTGAGCTTAAATGCATTTCAGAGAAAAATATTTGAAGTGAATCTAATGATGTGCACTTGATAGAAAATTCTCTAAAATACATTAGAACATGCTTTGTAATTATATACTTTGGAGAAAAATATCTAAAGTGCATCAAGGAAAATGTATTTTCCCTTCATGCATTTTGGGGAAAATATTCAAAGTGTATGAAGGGCATTAGGTCTAAAAATATGTGAAACCTTAAAATGACCAAAAATACAAAAAAAAATATAACAAAAACACAAAAAAGTGAAAAATAATAGAAAGGGAGGCTTACCTAGAACAAAAAGAAATTGAACAAAACAAGGTGTTATGCACAAAACCAATCAAACCAACAAGTCCAATCAACCACAAGGATAATGAGGAAATATTCAAATGAGCTTGAAAATGGAAAATGGGAAAAAAGCAATGGTTAAAATTAAATTACTAGGGTTAAATATATATGAAAAGAGTGAAAGGGTTGTCTATTTCAAACATTTTTCAAAAATTTCCTTGACGTGACTTTGATGTTCTGTAATATGGTCCACTACCTTTGTCTATTACTGCTCTATCTCAGTAAGGTACATAATACACTTGTCTAAGGAGAACTCAAATATTTCATCTTCAATTTACTTAGCCAATTTAAGATCTATTATTTCTAATGTCATTGGTATTTCTACATTTAATCCATCCAAAAGTTGAAAAGGAGACATACCAATCTCTCACTTAGGAGAGATATGATCAACCCATAATGCATCATACAATGCTTTATGCCACATCCTCTGATTATCATCTACCAACTTCTTGATGATAGTTACCTGATTATTATTACTCAACTTGGCTTGACCATTTCCTTGAGGGAAGTAATTAGAAGTATAAGACAAGATGATCCCATATTCAAAAAAAAATTGAGTCATCTCATGGGATGTGAAACATGAAAAATTATTAGTTATAATTTTTCTTGGCACACCAAATTGTGTGATGATATTCTCTTTGAGGAAATTAAAAATAACCTCTAAAGTGGCATGTTAGGTTGGAATTTCTTCCACCCACTTGGCGAAGTAATCAATAGCCATGAGAACATAACTATGACATGTACTTGACAATGGGTTCACTTCACTATTGAAATCAATACCACATTGTTATAAAGGTTCTTCAATGACTATAGGCTTGAGAGGTAAGGCTGTTAACTTGGGTTTCCCCACAAACTACTGACACTTCTCACATTTATGCACACAAGCATATACATCTTGAAAAAGTGTCGGCCAATAATATCTAGCCCACAAGATCTTGTGAGTTGTCATCGAGGCTAAAAAATGTCTTCCACATGCTAAATCATGGAAAGATTCCAATAACTTGTCTTCTTGTACCTTATCTACACATCTTAGACTTGATCTTAATTATCCACTTCTCTTTGTGAGTAAAATGTTCTAGACATTCTCCATATGTGAGAAAATGAGCAATGTCAGAATACCATTCATTCATTGTGCACACGAGCAAGACTATTGGAAGATCTTCTATCTTCTTCATTATTAGGTGCTTCTTCTAAATTGGTCTCTACCATGAGTTGACACAAACCTTTTCCACTTACAAGTTTCATAGGCTTGATATACATATCATATTCTTGTATTTTAGTGATCCAATTACCTCTTTTACCTCAAATTTTTTGTTGAGTCAAAATAGACTTAACATTAGAATCTGGTACTAATGTAATGGTGTGAGAATTAAGGATGTAGTACCTAAAATTCTTGATTTCTTTCACCACCACATATTCATTTTTTTTCATGGATGAATATTTGAGCTCATGAGCATTCAAAGGGTAGTTCATGAATTTTAGAGGAGATTCAATCCCTTCTTCATTTGGTTGTACAAAGATTATAGATAAGGTATGTTCATAAGTATAAATATGCATAATGAAGTTCATGGTATAATCAAGACAAGCTACTATAGGAGAAAGTTTAATGGCTTCCTTAATTTCATGAAAATCATTTCTTCCATCTACAATCTAATGAAAACTTGATTTTTCTTTAATCATATCGATAATGTGGCATGTCTTCGAAGCAAAATCAAGAATAAAAATTTGTAAGAAATTCACCTTCCCAAATAATGAATGCATTCCTTTCTTACTTGATCAAAAATTAATATTTTGAATTGAATTGACCCATTCAACATCAATCTTGATGCCTTATTTGGATACAATGTGTCTAAGGAGCTTACCTTCTGTAACCCCAAAAATAGATTTTTTGGGATTAAGGGATATCCCATGCTCATGGTATCTCTTAAACACTTGATTCAAATGGTTGTAATGATCTTGATTTTTTTCCAGAAAATGGTTAAGTCATCTAGATAAACCACAATAAAATTATCGATTATATCTTGAAAATCCAAGTCCATAGCCCTCTAAAAACTAACACTAGCATTGATTAATCTAAAAGGCATTAAATGATATGTAAAAAGTACCACATGGAGTAGTGAATTCTATCTTATGTTGATATTAATCACAAACCTCCACTTGATTGTATCTTGAGAAACTATCTAGCATAGACAACATCTCTGAACCAGTGATAGTTTGCAATACTCGATCCATTATTATTAGTGGGTAATTATCCTTAAGTGATTATTGATTCAAATTCTAAAAGTCAACACAAATTCAAATCTCTTCATTCCTTTTCCTCATAGGAAAAATATTTTCTATCCATGTGGAGTGATGTATAGGAAAGATAATGTGAGCATTCAACATCTTTTGAATTTTAGCAAGAATGGTACCTGATAATTTGGGATTGTACTACCACTATTTTTGCTTGTGAGGCTGAGATCCTAGTTTGAGAGGAATAGAATGTTACACTTCTTTAGTTCAAAAATATTTCAACTCAGCATATAAATATGCTAATACATCAATATACTAATGTAGAAGAGTCACCAACTTTTCTCTTTCCTCTGAAGAGCAACATTTCCCAATATTTATCATTTTGGGGTCACTCTCTATTCCTATATTAACTTGCTCAATTTCTATAGATGAATCAAATTTTGATTATTGATGTTTGATGATTCAATTGTTCTTATCAAATTTTTTTCCAAATATACCAACCCTTTGGGAATCTTATTCCCTTTTAGCTACAATATTTCTTTATTAGTTTCCTCATTAAATTTAAAAATTGATTCTTGAGGAGTGGAATCACTTCCTTCAAAATACAACTCAATAAAATTTTCCACCTTCTCTAAGAATAATATGAATTTCTCATAATTATTAAAAACCTACCAATGATTAACATTATTGGTAACATCAGGTCAAAAAGCTAACTCAATGGTTTACTTGTTTCCTTGAAAATCTTTGTGAGGAATTAGGAGAGTGGTTGAAATAGTTAATAAATCAGCACTATCATTGCATTTTCTTAGAACCACTGATATATTGAACACATCAAAAATTTCCATGCAATTATAAACTTGATTGAGATAATGCCTTGGTCTTTCATTCTTCATTTGATATATATTCCTAACTTGGAAAATGATTAACTCACCATTACCTTGCACATGAAGATTTTTTATTCCTTTCTTTCATGCAACTTCCATTCCTAACAACAAGTCCTCATAATCAGTAGTATTATTAGTATTATCAAACTATAAATTAAAAGAGAAATGTAAGACTTTTCCTTTTGGGCATATGAAAACTATCCCAGCTCTAGATCTAATTGAAGAGTAACTACCATCAAATTCCAAAGTCTAAACATCATTTGAACTCTCAACCTTAATAGTGTCAAAATCCAAAATATCTTCATTTGAAGAGGGAAAATCTTCTATTTTCTGATCTTTTCCTAAAATATCATTTGAATATATTGGATCTTCATCTATAGTCAACAAATAGGTACCCATTATAGAAGTTTCAAAATGAATCTGGGCTTTTGTGTGTTTAGTATTTGTTACAATATACTTCGCTTGCTTCTCTAGGTGAAGTTTCAGCATAACACCCTTAATAGGTATCCTAGCCTTAGACCAATCCATATTGATTTCTCCTCCAACATCTTTGAAAAAGTTACATGCCAATAAAACTCCATATGAGGCTGACACATCAACTACTAGAACTATCATTTTCATCTTTTTCTCTAGAAATGTAGCAAATGCAAATTGTACATCCTTGATTTGGCCTATGAGAGGTACTTATTTTATTTCCATTGAGAAGTAGTGACCAAAATTATTTTTCAAGATTAACCCCAAGGTAGTAGCCACTTTAGTAGATCACATTATTAGAAGCACCTGAATCAGTAACACAATTACTGAGATTATAACCATTGACAAATAAGGAAATATAGAAAGGTTCTACTTTTCCAAAATTAGATGAAAGAATTACAATGAAGTTATTTTTCTTTGGTTTTAGCTTAGGGTCAATTGGTACACTCTTATCCCAAGTTTTATTAGAATTGATTTCTTTGCTTTTACAAATTTTGCCAATCTTTTAAATTGATCAGGATTTGAATGGAGGTACTTTGCCTCTAACATTTAGATTTTAGTCTTATTATCATGATCAATGATATCGAAATATGGATATGGGGAAGTTGGGGAAGATAAAACATTTTCTTTTTTAGGTTTCAATTTTTTAGCACTAAGTCTAGACATTTAAGGAGAAGAGGTATAACTATGAGGAGTACTTACTTGTTTATTTGCCACCCTATCCTTTGGTTGAACTGGTAAAGGAGTTCATCTTTTGGAAATTGTAACTACCTTTCATGGTTCACCTTTGGATATTATTTTATCAACCTTTTTTGGTTGACTAAGATAACATTGATAATGGGTAAATATGGAATAAGACTCACCATGTGTGTCTTCTTCTTATTCAACTTCTTATTTAAAGTTTAGAAACCTGATATCAAAGTCACAAGATTCTCACTCTTCATATCTTGTAAAGGGATTAAAATAATATTCAAGAACATATTCTAGCTCTAGAATATCATCATTCTTAGGTTCCAACCAATTAATTATTGCATTATCTAGTGGTGCCTCTAGTGAAAGCCTTTCTTATAGTGGAGGAAGCTTATTTTGATTTAGATTTATAATATCATTATTAAAATAATTCAAAGCATTTGGATATGTTATTCTTATAAAATCCTTCTATGAAGGATAGAAATGCCTTGAGACATTTCTTTCTTAAGTGAAAACAAATCATTTGATAGTTTTTAAACCATGGGATCTATAGTGCTAGGAGTAGGTGAATTTGTAGAAGGCTACCCTCTAGACTTCATAAAATTATTTCTCACCTTCCTTGCTAGAATGAAATCATCTTCTATTTTAGTGGCAAAACTTTGAGAGAAATTAAGACTAGCTAGGGCCACTCTTCACAAAATAAAACTCACTTTAGGCAATTGAGAATTGATGAAGAAGCACTTCAAATTTTCAAGGGTAGGTCAAGCAACTTCTAGAATCTTATTCCTCAACTTGTTAAACTTTACTATAAACTCACGCATAGGCTCAAGTGTTTCATTATTCATTTGTGTAAGCAGAGCCAACAATACATGAGCTTCTTCTATAGGCTTGAACCTTACCTCAAACTTAATCTTGAGAATAGCCCAATTAGTAATAACACCAGTTGCAAAATGATAGAACCAATCGATAGCAACACCTTGGAGTGTTTCTATAAATAATATTATAGAAACATCTTCATGTTACACTCCAAGAGCTCCACATGTAATGTAGAATGCAAAAATATGTTCATTTGAATGATACTTACCATCACCATAAAACTTTGGAATTTTTTTTTGAGCCATGAGGTAGTTCATGAGATGGTGGTGCCAAATTCAAAGGACCAAAAGTAGTCCCCCATGGACCTTGAGCTACCATTCTTTGTAGATAATATGGAGGTATGACAAAATTTTGAAAAGGAAAAATAAACAAAACTCTATGAATTTTGGAGGTTTCTCCTAGTATAGGAGATCTAGTATGTGTAGGTGGAAAATTTTGTGTATGTTGAAGAGGTGACCTTACACATGTCAACAAAATATCAAAGTTGTGTTCTTGCAATAACCCAAATGTTGGATCAATGAGTCCTACTACCCTTCTACCATGAGTATAACTTTGTTCAGCTAGAATATGAAAGTAGTCAAAAAGAAAAGAGATTAACTAAACAAAAATAGTAGAAAATAATAATGTGTTGGTATATTTCAACTGAATAAATGTAGAGCTTGGTTGCTTGTTCGATTCCCCAGTGGAGTCACCAAAAACTATTGGGTGAATATTTAGTTACCAAAACAATTTTATTAAAATTGTTATTTAAACCATAGTGTGATGAGATTAAATCTCTCCTCAAGGTAAGTGGAGGATCCCTTTTATTTTTAATTAACACATCACTTAATTATTTACGCTTATTTATAATAATTTTATCACAGTGGGTATTATCATATCATCCAATTCTCTTTTTTCATAATTGATGTTCAATAAAAAATTCCTTCCATTCTTTATGATATACTTTGAAAATTTGAGATCACTTGATGAAACAAATATAACCGCTATTCAGATTTGTTAGCCAAACTATTAACAAGAATAATACCAAGTAAAATTAAAAGATAGAATAAAGTGTAGCCTAAAGTCTTCACCTTATTTCCAGAAATTATTAAAATTATTAAAGAATAATAAATAGAAGTTCAAAGTATCCTCAATAATTCACCTTCAATGATGACCTCAAATCTATAAACTATTAAGTAGTTCAAAGATTCCAAAATCAGCTTTTTGGCACCTTCTATCTTATAGAAATTTCATACCACAACTCAGTCAGCTCATAAGAGAGTGTACTAGAAAAGATATAATAACATCTATAACATACCACAATTTTATCTCAACACAAAGATTGAAAGATCACTTGATTTTCTTATATTGAATGAAATTCAAGATTTACAATATGAACATAAAGTTTCAAAATTATTTCTCAATTCAGTAGAATTTCCCCTCTATATCAATTGGTGATCCTATCTCTGAATATCATCCTCATTTTTATAAAGATGATATATGAAAAAATAGGAAAAACATATATACATTGACTTATTCATTGATAATGTCCTCTTTGACTTAGGACTCTATACTTCTCCTACATGTAATTTACATAGAACAAAACTACATATTGAAAATTACAAAAGTAGACTAAGTGTCCTTAGACATAGTAACTTCTTCCTTTTTATTCTTCTCTAAAAATTCTTCATATTTCTTCAAGATAGCTTGGACTTCATCATTATCTGGATCATATGTACTCTTGGAGATGGCAAGTATCCTTATGATAGAATCTTCTAAGTTAACTAGAAAATATTTAATCTTGTCAATGATTCTTTGTAGTTTATCTAAGATGACTTGAAATTTAATTAATTTGTTGATGGAGTCCAACGTGGAATTAAATGTTTCAGTCTTTGTTTGGAGGAAAGATGTAAATTCTTGAATAACCATCTCTACAGGGAGAATTTCCTAAGAATCATTTTTAACTTGACAAGGGAGTTTTCCAATTTTATCTACAATATCTAACATCTTATTATCACACATACCTTTAGCTTTTTTGATATCTTTAACTAGATTCTTAATAACTTCTCTTTTATTATTCATAGCTTCCCTATATTCAATGAACATTTTCTTGTTTGGAATCACCTTCTGCTCAACCAAAAGCTCCATTTTGAAGTTGTGAAATTGAGTCCATGTATCAATATCCTTTTTAGTAAACTCCAAATCTTGAGTGAGTGCTTTAATTGTTTTCTAAATTTTTAATTTCATTTCACTCAAGTTCTTAAAAAATCCAATGGTAGAATGTAACATTTATGTACCTTGTGTTGTTAATCTCTCAACCCAAGCATTAACTACATGACCTTGAGATCCAATTTTTTCTACAAGTTGAATAGCTCTTTCAGTATTTTCATGCACAATAAGATCAATAGAATAAAAAGGTTAGGTGATATTTAGTAAAGAAAAATTCAGTAATTCCACTTGAACTTTGAGTTGATCTTTCACCTTCTTGTCCTTATCATATCTCTTGATCAAGGAAGCCATTTATAGTTGTAAATCTTCCTTTGCACCTTCATGAATTTATTTCCCAAGATCTATTTGTCCCACTGCATATTTGGATGCTTGAATATCCTCAATGTTTATGTCTTTAGGAGGTACTACAACTTTAACATACTTATGTTGAGATTCAAAATTACCCTTGATGTAGTTTTCGCCTTCTTTGCTATTTTAGGCTTTATTGACACAAGCTAACCAAAATCAAAATCTTTTAGAGACACTACTCACTTCTTCTTCTTAGGTGTTTATGATGCCAACCAAGGGGGAAGAGGAGATGGATCTCCTTGGATAGAGGATGTTAAAGATTGGGAAACTTGTGGAGGGACAATGGATTGTGAAGTAGAATGGAAGGTAATGTGATGAAGGTATCTAAGAATGGAGTTGACACCAATGGGATTGTAATAAAAATAGGTGGAGTTTGGGTTGGAGTAACCACCACTTTAGTTCTTATATACATTTTAGACACTAGAGTGGTAGGAACATGAGTTGTCATCTTTGAGGAAGGTATGGACATAATTTTTTCCATATCTTGTTGGGTGAAATATAAATTAGATAGGGATCCCAATGAATTTGAAGTACTGGGTATATTTGGTAATGAATAAAAAAATTGGTCTAGTGTACCTTACAAATTAACTTCTAAAAATGTGGAATTAGGAGGTGAAGATGGAGGTGAAAGAATAACTTGAGAAGGAACTATGGAAAATGTTACCTATGAAATTGTGGCTTGAGAATTTTCAACCAAAGGAACCTTTAATTGAATAGTCTCTACTTGTATAACCTACTCAAGTATTGGTTGAGATACTTGTGACATTATTGATTGAGGTGGTGCCTCACTTGTGAGTTTATTGATTGAGGTGGTGCCTCACTTGTGATTATGACTTCTTGTTTCTCCACTTGAGCACTTTCCTCAAAACTTGTTTCTTTGCCTTTCTTATTTCCTTTAATAATAAACACAAATTTTGGCTTATGTCTAGAAGTAGAGGGATCCTCTTTACTTTTGGTTTTTATCTCCTCTCATTTCTTAATAGCTTCTTCATCATACTCCTCTTCAAAACCAATCTTAAAATGTTTCAACTTAATTCCTTTAGATTCTAACCAAGCATTAGTTCTTGCAAGAATAGGTTGAACTTTGTCTCTAATAGAAATGGATTCTTGAACTAACCATTGGATAGAAGGGAGAGGATTTGAAGCCACTTTATTTTCCTCATATGATGGGTATAATACATTACCATCATCTATAAAATCGCCGAGAATATTTTCCAACTCCAAATTGATAATCTAATCAGCAATAAGGGGACTATAATTAAAATTTCTTATATCTTCATTAATTTTGCATTCTACCCAAATATCTTCAATTCTATGTACATGAGTGATATTATGCTTGAGCCTCTCCTTCATCATTCTATATTCAAAATTTTCTCTACTTTTGATTTTTTAAGCATAATCCACTACATCTCAGTTTCTATAGTCTTAACTTCTGGAGTAGTAGAAATTATGTACCAACCAATACTAATTAGAAATTTGAAACCTCTCTTGTAAGTATCTAATTACTCTTTATGCACGTTCATCACTTGTCTACACATTTCCATTAGTATTAGTTTATGAGTTATGTATCTAGGTAGCATGTAAGGCTATTTGTCAAATTCTCCTACCCTGATGTATGTAAAATTTGTTAATTTCAAGAAAAGACATCCAACCCTATTAACTTATGCCCATGCCTAATCTGAAACTCTCTTATTTTCATTTTTTTGTCAAGAATGCAAATGAATGTATAGAATAAAGCATCATTAACTCTCTTATAATGTTTGAGACTTTATTTTAGAGTTAGTTGTGGATAGTGCTCATATACATGAACATTTTTCCATTCACCAACAAAATTTAGACACAAGAAAGACTTCATGATGGCTACAACATACATTAGTTATGAAGTCATATAAAACTTGAGTGAAGAAGCTACCTCAAAGAGATGATGATAAATAACATCACTGATCTATTTACCCCAAAATATTCTTTGCTTGTTTCTTTTAATAACCAAAATGTATTGATACATCCATTCTTGAAAAATGTTTGACATAGACAACCCTTTCACTCTACTAAGGAGAGTAATCAAATCCCCTATCTCCTCTAGAAAGTCACTAAAATACAAATACTTGGGCCATCTAGCAATGGTGGGTCGAGGAGTCTTGATTCATTTGGTATTGATATGTTTTTTACACATCTCAAGATCTCTATCCTAATATTCTTAAGTTGACTCCATAGTTAAATTGAAATATTCCTCAATCTCAAAAAGGTGAAAAATCTTATCAAAATTTTCCTCATCAAGGCAAATGATCACCTTTCCCTCTAAATCCTTGACTGGTTTGATTTTCTTATACATGTGTGCTACCATGGTTAAGATGATCTCAGAAGCATGTGCTTATATAGGAAATGCAATGGCTAAATGAATTTCACTGTTAAGTACTTGCTATATATGAAGTGTAATGGGCTCTCTTCCCAATCTCTTTAAAAAGTGAGCCATGTCCACACGACCAATTTATATATCTCCAATTTGATCCACATTTGAATTAACTTTAGATAATAGGAAGACACCCTAAGACTTATACTTCATTATCTTCTTATTTGGAGAGATGTCTATTATTGATCAGATGGCTGCAAGTAAGAAAATTTAATTATCTAGAGTTGGCATTTTTCATATTGTTTTTAAAGATTAGGGTCAAAGAAAAAAAACACTTCTACATGATGTATAGGGAATGTTGTGTATTTTAGAGAAAATTCTATGAACTACATGAAAATTGATTCACCTTAGTGTAATTCAAATAATTTTCTTTGAACTACACAAGAAAGGTTGGTGTAATTCATAGAAAATTCTCCAATTTACTAGGAAAGGGCTTTAGTGAGCTTAAATGCAATTCAAATAAAAATATTTGAAGTGCATCTAATGACATTCACTTTAGAGAAAATTCTTTGAAATGCATGAGAATGTGCTTTGTAATTGTGTACTTTAGAGAAAAATCTTTTAAGTGCATCAGGGAACATGTATTTTCCCTTCATGCATTTTGGGGAAGATCTTTGAAGTGTACAATGGAAATTGGGTCTAAAATTATAAGAAACCTTAAAATGACCAAAAACATAGAAATAAATAGAACAAAAACCAAAAAAAGTGAAAAATAATAAAAAGGGAGACTTACCTAGAACAAAAAAAAGTTGACCAAAACAAGGTGTTATGCATGAAACCAATCAAGCTAGAAAATCCAATTGACATGAGGATGATCAGGAAATATGCACACAAGCTCAAAAATGGTGAACGAGAAAAAATTAGTGGTTAAAATGAAATTACCAAGGTTAAATATATATAAAAAGAGTAATTAATGTGAAATTAATTACCATCATGATGGTGGGTCCTAGGTGTGAGGTCAGATAAATTTTTCAAATTTGCATATGCAATGTCAAACAAATTCTCTAAATTTTCATATGAAATCTCAAATAAAATCTCTGAATTTACATAAAGAGCAACAAAACATATGCAAAATTGGGAAAATTCATCCACTTTGCATAGAATAAAACAAAATGCAATTTAGAGAAAATTCTTCAAATTGCACAAAAATAAAATTCTCTCAAAAGATCAACTTTATTTGGAAAAACAAATGTAAAGAGGTAGATATTTACATCATTTTACATGGTTAGAGATAATGGACCATGAAATAGACAAGTTTCCTAGGGGTTATTCATGAATTGAGCTTGATAAATTCAAGGATAATAGCTGGCTCTGAATAGAGAATTTACTTCAATCATTCTTTGAAACACTTGAAAGAAAGAGAATCCCAAAACTCTAAGTGCCTTTTTCCATTGGACCATAGAGTCAAAAGATAGACAAGATGAATAAAAAGAAAAAGAAAAAGAAAATACAAATATATATAAAATGTATAAACTTATCTAGAACTTTACTAAGTGAAAAGTTTCAGATGTTTCCCACTATAGGGTAGTGATAATGGTGTTCCATATAGGTATGCTTTCACTATGTTCTCCACTAAGTTAATTAATGATAAAAGGACCCCTCCACATAGAATCAAATATTTTATGCATTCCTTTTGGCTCACTTCTTTTGTCCCATAAGAGGACTAGATCTCCATCTCAAAATTCTCATGATTTAGCTTTCTTGTCAAATAGTTCTTTGACATGACTTTGATGTTCTACAATACAGTCCACTACCTTTGTATATTGCTCCTCTATCTCAGTAAAGTACATAATAAGTTTGTCTAAGGAGATTTTAAATGTTTCATCTTTAATTGCCTTAGCCAATTTGAGAGCTGATAATCTAATGTGATTGGCATTTATGTATTTAATCCATACAAATTTTGAAAAGGAGACATACCAATCACTCACTTAGGAGTGATACGATCAACCCATAATGAATCATATAATGCTTTATGCCACATCCTCTAATTATCTTATACCAACTTCTTGATGATAGTTACCAAATTCTTAATACTTGACTTAGCTTGACTATTTTATTTAGGGAAGTAATCACAAGTATGAGACAAGATGATCCCATATTCAAAACAAAACTGAGTTATGTCATCGGATGTGAAATAGGTAGCATTATTAGTTATAATTTTTCTTGGCACACCAAATCATGTGATGATATTATCTTTAAGGAAGTCACAAACAACCTCTAAAGTGGTAGGTTTAGTTAGAATTACTTCCACCCACTTGGTGAAGTAATCTATAGCCATGAGAACATAACTATGACCTACAATTGATAATGGGTTCACTGCACCAATGTAATCAATACCCCTTTTATATAAAGGTTCTTCAATGACTATAGGCTTCAGAGACAAGGCTGCTAACTTGGGTTTCCCCACAAACTGCTAGGACTTCTCATATTTATGCACCTAAATATATGCATCCTAAAAAAGTATTGGCCAATAATATTTAGCCCATACGATCTTGTGAGCTTTGATCTGGTCTAAAAAATGTCCTCCACTTGCTAAATCATGGAAAGATTCCAATAACTTTTCTTTTTGTACCTTATCTACATATCTTAGAAAGATTTCATCAATGTTCTATTTATACAAACCATTATCCCAAAACATAGAAATTTTAGCCTTGAGCTTAATTACCCTCTTCTTTTAGAGATAAATTTTCTAGACATTCTCCATATGTGAGAAAATAAGCAATGTAAGAATACCATTCATTCATTGTGCTCATGAGAAATACTATTGGAAGATCTTCTATGTCTTCTTCATTGTTAGGTGCTTCTTCTGAATTGGTCTCTACCATGAGTTGACATAAACCTTTTCCATGTACAAGTTTCATAGGCTTGATCTCCATATCATATTCTTGGATTTTAAAGATCCAATTACCTCTTTTACCTCCAAATTTTTATTGAGTCAAAATAGACTTAACAGTATAATTTGGTACTAATGCAATGGTGTGATAATTTAAGATGTAGTACCTAAAATGCCTGATTTCTTTCACCACCATATATGTATGTTTTTACATAGATAAATATTTGAGATCATGAGCCTTCAAAGTGCAGTTCATGAATTCAATAGAAGATTCAATCCCTTCTTCATTTTGTTTTACCAAGATTGTAGATAAGGTATGCTCATAAGCATAACTATACATAATGAAGTTCTTGGTATAATTAGGGCAAACTAGGAGAGGAGAAAGTGTAATGGCTTGCTTAATTTCATGAAAAGCAGTTCTTCCATCTACCTTCTAATGAAAATTTGATTTTCCTTTCATCATATCAACAATGTGGTATGTCTTCTCATTAAAATAAGGAACAAATATCGACAAGAAATTCTCCTTTCTAAAGGAATATACTCCTTTCTTACTTAATGGCAAAGTAATATTTTTAATTAACTTGTCCCATTCAAGATCAATCTTGATCCCTTCCTTGGATACAATGTGTCTAAAGAACTTACCTTCTATAACCCTAAAAATAGATTTCTTAGGATTAAGGGATATCCTATGCTCATGACATCTCTCAAGCACTTGCTTCAAATGGTCACAATGATCTTGATGCTTTTTGAGAAAATATTAAGTCATTTAGATAAACAACAATAAACTTACTGATTATATCTCAAATATCCAAGTTCATATCCCTTTAGAATGTAGCACCAATATTGATTAATCCAAAAGGCATTCTATGATATGAAAAAGTATGCCATGGAGTAGTGAAGGTTGTCTTATGTTGATCTTCATCACGAACCTCCACTTGATTGTATCCTAAGAAACCATCTAGCATAGACAACATCTCTAAACTAGTGATAATCTACAATACTTGGTCCATTACTAGTAGTGGATAATTATCCTTAAGTTATAATTGATTCAAATTCTTGAAGTCAACACAAATGTAGATATCTCTATTCTTTTTCCTCATAGGAATAATATTTGCTAATAATGTGGAGTGATGTATAGGAAAGATAATGTGAGCATTCAACATCTTTTGAATTTTAGCAAGAATGGTACCTGATATTTTAATATTATAATACTACTATTTTTGCTTATGAGGTTGAGATATTAGCTTGAGATAAATATCATGTTGCACTTCCTTAGGTCAAAAATATTTCAGATCAGCATATGAATATGCCAATACATCAATGTACTGACGTTGAAGAGTCACCAACTTTTCTCTTTCATCTGATGAGCAACATTTCCCAATATTTATCATTTTGGGGTCACTCTCTATTCCTATATTAACTTGCTCAATTTTTGTAGATGAATTAGATTATGATTTTTGATGTTTGATGAATCGATCATGCTTATCAAAAAGTTTTCCAAAGATACCAACCCTTTGCAAATCTTATTCCCTTCTAGCAGCAATATTTTATCACCAATTTCCTCATTAACTTCAAAAATTGATTCTTGAGGAGTGGAATCACTTCCTTTAAAATAAAACTCTCTAAAATTTTCCACCTCCTCCAAGAATAAGATGACTTTATCATCATTATTAAAGACCTACCAATGATTAAAATTATTGGAAACATTGGGTTGAAAACCATCTCAATGGTATACTTGTTTCCTTGAAAATCTTTTTGAAGAATTAGGAGAGTGGCTAAAATAGCTAATGAATTAGCTCTATCATTATATTCTCTTGGAACCACTAATATATTGAATGCATCAACACTTTCCATGTAATCTCACACTTGATTGTGATAATACCTTAGTATTTCATTCTTGGTTTGATATATATTCCTCACTTGGAAAATGATTAACTCAACATCACCTTGCATATGAAGATTTTTGATTCCTTTCTTTCATGCAAATTCCATTCCTAATAACAAGCCCTCATACTCAATAATATTATTAATATTATCAAACTATAACTTAAAAGAGAAAGGAAAGAATTTTCCTTTTGGGCATATGAGAACTATCCTAGCTCCAAATCTAGTTGAAGAGAAACTACCATCAAATTCCAAAGTCTAAACATCATTTGAACTCTCAACCTTAATAGTGTCAAAATACAAAATCTCTTCATCTAAAGAGGGAAACTCTTCTATTTTTTTAATCTTTCTCTAAAATATCATTTGAAGATATTGGATCTTCATCTGTAGTCAAGAAATATGTACCTATTCTAGAAGTTTCAAAAAGAATTTGAGTTTTGGGTCTTTAGTCTTTGTTACAATATACTTCACTTACTTCTCTAGGTGAAGTTTCTACATAACACCATTCATAAATATCCTAGCCTCAAACCAATCCATATTGATTTATCCTCTAACATCTTTTCAAAAGTTACATCCCAACAAAACTCCATATGAGGATAGAATATCAACCTCTAGAACTATCATTTTGATCTTTTTCTCTAGAAACACAACAAATGCAAATTGTGTTTACTTGATTTGGCCTATGATAGGTACTTTTTTGGTTTACATTGAGAATAAATGACCAAAATTATTTTTCAAGGTTAACCCCAAGGTATTAGCCACCTTGGTAAGCATCACATTATCAGAAGCACCTGAATCAATAACATAATTACTGAGCTTATAACCATTGACAAACAAGGAAATATATAAAGTTTCTATTTTTATATAATTAGATGTGAGTTAAAACCAAGTTATTTTTCTTTGGTTTTATCTTAGGATCAATTGGTACACTCTTAGCTAAAGTTTTATCAAAATTGATCCCTTTGCTTTTTACAAATTTTACCAATCTTTCAAATTGATCAGGATTTGATTAGAGGTACTCTACCTCTGACATTTGTATTTTAGTCTTCTTGGCATGATAAATGATATCAAAAGCTAGATATGGGGTAGCAAACGAAAACAAAACATTTTCATTTTCAGGTTTTAGGTTTTGAGCACTAGGTCTAGACATCGAAGGAGAAGAGGTAGAATTATGAGGATTACTTATTTATTTGCAACACTATCCTTTGGATAAATTGGCAAAGGAGTTCCTCTTTAGGAAATTGTAACCTCCTTTCATGGTTCATCTTTATATATTATTTTATAAACCCTTTTTTTATTCATCTGACTTTGAGAAAGGGTAAAAGATGGCATAAGACTCACCATGTGTGTTTTCCTCTTATTCAGCTTCTTTTTCTTCAAAGTTCAAAAAATTGATATCAAATTCACCAACTTCTCCATCTTCATCTATTTTAAAGGGATTAACATCATTTTCAAGAATATATTCTATCTCTAAAACATATTCATTCTCAAGTTCCATCCAATTAACTACTAAATTATTTGGTTGTGCCTCCAGTGCAAGCCTTACTTGTGGTGGAGGAAGCTTATTCTAATTTTTATTTCTAACAACATTATTGAAATAATTAAAATCATTTGGATATTTTATTCTTTGAACATCCTTATATGAAGGAAAATGCATGCCTTGAGACATTTTCTTCTTAAGTGCAAACAACTCATTTTCTATTTTTTAAACCATGGGATCCATAGTGCTAGGAGAAGGTGAATTTCTAGAAGGCTTCCCTCTAGAATTAATATAATTATTTCTCACCTTCCTTGCTTGAATAAAATCATCTTATATTTCAATGTCTAAAATTTGAGTGACATCAAGATCTATTGGTGTTTCTCTTCTTAAAAGAAAACTCACTTCAGGCAATTGAGAATTGATGAAGAAGCACTTTAGATTCTCAGGGGTAGGTTGAACAATTGCTAGAATCATATTCTTCAATTTGTTAAAATTTGTAAAAAAATCTTGCATAGGGTCATGTGTTTCTTTCTTCATTTGTGTAAGCTGAGCCAATAAGGCATGAGCATCTTCTATAGGGTTCAACCTTGCCTCAAACTTAGTCTTAAGCATAACCCAATTAGTAATAACACAAGTTTCAAGATGATAGAATTAATAAGATGCAACACCTTGGAGTGTTTCTATAAATAATATTTAAAAAAAAATTATGTTACACTCCAAGAACTCCACATGCAATGTATAATGTAGCAATATGTTCATCTGGATGCTGCTTTCCATCACCATAAAACTAGGGAAAAAAATTGTGAGCCACGAGGTAGTTCATGAGATGCTGGTGCCAAATTCAAAGGACCAAAAGTAGACCCCCATGGACATTAAGCTTCCATTATTTGTGGATTATATGGAGGTATGAAAAACCTTTGTAAAGGAAAAATAGGAAAAAATATATGAACATTGGAAATTTCTCCTAGTATAGGAGATCTAGTATTTGTAGGTGGAAAACTTCTTATATGTTGAAGAGGTGAACTTACACATGTTGGTAAAAGATCAAAGTTGTGTTCTTGAAAAAACTCAAATGTTGGATCAATGAGTCCCACTACGAGTCCCACTACACTTCTACTATGAATATAACTTTGTCTAGCTAGAATGTGAAAGTACTCAGAAAGAAAAGAGATTAACTACAATAAAATAATAGCAAATAATAATGTGCTGGTATATTTCAAATGAATGAGTGTAGAGCTTTTTTCCTTGTTTGATTCCCCAATAGAGTCACCAAAATTTTTTGGGCAAATATTTTATTACCACCACAATGTTAAAAAAATGATTATTTCAACCATAGTATGATGAGATAAAATCTCTCCTCAAGACAAGGGGAGGCTTCCTTTTATTGTTAACTAACACAACACTTAATTATTTACTCTTATTTACAATAATTTTATCATAGTGGGTATTATCATATCATCCAATTCTCTTTTTTCAAAATTGATGTTCAATCACAAACTTCCTTTCTTTGTGATATACTTTTAAAATCTAAGATCACTTGATGAATAAAATATAACTGGTATTTAGATTTGTTAGCCAAAAGATTAACAAGAATAATAAAATTAGAGTAAACTTAAAAGGTAGAATAAAGTGAAGACTAAAGTCATCACCTTATTTATAAAAAAGATTAAAATTATCAAAGAAGAATAATTGATAGTTTAAATTCTCCTCAGTAATTCACCTTCAATGATGACCACAAATCTAGAAACTAATAAGTAGCTCAAAGACTCCAAAATCAGCTTTCTAACATCTTCTATCTTATAGAAATTTCATACCACAATTCAATAAGCTCATACAAGAGTGTAATGTAAAATAAATAATAATATCTCCAACACACCAAAAGTTTATCTCAGGACAAATATTGAAAGATCACTTGATTTTATTATATTGAATGAAATTAAAGATTTACAATATGAACACAAAGTTTCAAAATTATTTCTTAGTTCAGAAACATTTCCCATCTATATCAATTAGTGATCCTTTATAAAAATATCATCTTTCTTTGTATAAAGAGGAGATATGAATAAAAATATGAAAAACATAAATACATTGACTTATTCATTAACAAAGTCCTATTTGACTTAGGACTTTATACTTCTCCTACATGTAATTTACATTGAATAAAACTACATATGAAAAATTAAAAAATTAGACTAAGTGTCCTTAGACATAGGAATTTATTCCTTTTTATTCTTCTCTAAAAATTCCTCATATCTCTTCAAGATAGCTTGGAATTCATTGTTATCTAGGCCAGATGTACTCTTGGAGACAAGCACCCTTGTAATAAAATCTTCTAAGTTAACTAGCAAACCCTTACTCTTGTCCATGATTATTTGTAGTTTATCCAAGATGACTTGAAATTCATTTAATTTTTCAATGTATTCCAACGTGAAATTACTTATTTTAGTCTTTGTTTGAAGCAAAGATTTAAACTCTTGAATAACAGTCTCCATAGGGAGAATTTCTTGAGATTCATTTTTAACTTGACAAGGGAGTTTTCTAATTTTCATTGCAAGAGCTAACATCTTATTATCATAGATATCTTCAGCTTCTTTGAGATATTTAACTAGATTCTCAAAAAAATCTCTTTTATTCTTCATAGTTTCACGGTATTCAATGAACAGTTTCCTACTTGGAATAAGCTTTTACTCAACAAAACTCTCCAGTTTGAATTTGAAAAGTTGAGTCCATATATCAATATCCTTTTCAGTCAACTCCAAATGTTGAGTGATTTTTTAAATTATTTATTGAATTTATATTTTCATTTCACTCAAGTTCTTCAAAAATCCAATGGTAGAATGTAACATTTGTGTACCTTGTGTTGTTAATCTCTTAACCCAAGCATTGATTGCATGACCTTGAGATCCATTTTTTTTTTCAAGTTGAATATCTCTTTTAATATTTTCATGCACAATAGGATCAACAGACTCAAAAGCTTGGGTGATTTATATTAAAATAGAAGTCAACTATTCCACCTGTACTTTGAGTTGATCTTTGACCTTCTTATCCTTATCATATCATTTGATTAAGGAAGCCATTGTTACTTGTAAATATTCATTTTCACCTTCATGATTTTGTTTCCAAAGATCTATTTGTCCCATTACATATTTTAATACTTGAATATCCTTAATGTTTCTATCTTTGGGAGGTATTATAACTTCAACATACTTATGTATAGATTCAAAAATTACCCTTGATGTAGCTTTGGCCTTCTTTACTTGTTTGGGATTTATTGACACAAGCTAACTAAAATCAAAATCTTTTAGAGCCACTATTCACTTCTTCTTAGGTGTTCATGATCCTAACAAAGGAGGAAGAGGAGATGTATCTCCTTGGATAGAGGATGTTAAATCTTGGGAAAATTGGGGAGGGATAATGGATTGTAAAGTAAGTGGATTGGAAGGTAATGTGATGGAGTTATCTGGTAATGGGGTTGACACCAATGGGATTATAATAATAACAGGTGAAGTTTGGGTTGAAGTAACCACCACTTTAGTTCCTATAGATATTTTGGACACTGGAGTGGTAGGAACCTCAGGTGTCATCTTTGAGCAAGGTATAGACATAAATTTATCCATATCTTGTTGGGTGAAATATAAATTAGTCTAGGATCCCAATGACTTTTAAGGACTAGGTAGATTTGACAATGAATCAAAAACTTGGTCCAATGTACCTTGTGAAGGAACTTGAAAAAATGTGGCACTAGGAGATGAAGATGAAGGTGAAATAACAACTTGATAAGGAACAAAATCATTTTGTATAGTGGTGCTCACAAGATGAACTATGGAAAATGTTAATTGTGAAACTATAGATTGAAATTTTTTAGCCAAAAGAACCTCTGATTGGATAGTCTCTACTTGCATTTATTGTTCAAGCACTGGCTGAGACACTTGTGACATTTTTGATTGAGGTGGTGTCTCACTTGTGACTGGTACTTCTTTTTTCTCTACTTGATCACTTTCCTCGACACTTGATTCTTTGCCTTTCTTATTACCTTTACTAACAAACACAAACTTTGGATTTTGTCTAGAAGTAGAGGGATCCTCTTTATTTTTGGTTCTCTGCTCCTCTCATTTCTTAGCATTTTTTTCATCATACTCCTCCTTATAACTAGTCTTAAAATGTTTCAACTTAATTCCTTTGGATTCTAACCAAGCATTACTTCTTGCATGAATAAGTTGAAATATGTCTCTAATGCAAATGGATTATTGAACTAACAATTGGATAGAAAGGAGATGAGTTGAAGCCACTTGATTTTCCTCATATGATAATTCCAATACATTACCATAATCTATCAAATCCACAAGAGTATTTTATAACTCTAAATTGACAATATGATCAGTAGTAAGGCAACTAAAATCAAGTTTCCTTATATCTTCATCATTTTTGCATTCTTCCCAAATATATTCAATTCTATGTACATGAGAGATATTACACTTGAGCCTTTCCTTCATCATTCTATAATCAAAGTTTTCTCTACTTTTGAATATTTTAAGCGTAATCCACTACATCTTAATTTCTATAGTATTATCCTTTGGAGTAATGGAAATTGTGTACCTACCAATACTAATTGGTAATTGGAAACCTCTCTTGTGAGCATCTAATTTTTTTTTTATGCATGTTCATCACTTGTCTACACATTTCCATAAGTATTTGTTTATCACTTGTGTATTTGGGTAGCATGTAAGGCTATTCATGAAATCCTCCTACCTTAATGCATGTAAAAGTTGGGAATTACAAGAAAATACATCTAACCCTATTAACATGTGCACATGCCTGATCTGAAACTCTCTTATTTTCAATTTTTTTTATCAAGAGTGTTGATGAATGTATAGAAGAAAGCATCATTAACTCTCTTATAATGCTTGAAACTTTATTTTAGAGTTAGCTTCGGATAGTGCTCATATACATGAACCTTTTTCCTTTCACCAATAGAATTGAGACCCAAGAAAGACTTCATGCTAGCTGCAACATACACTAGATATGAAGTCATATAAAACTTGAGTGAAGAAGCTACCTCAGAGAGATAAGGACAAATAACATCATTGATCTGTTTACCCCAAAATATTATTATTATTTTTTTAATAACTAAAATACACTGATACATCCATTCTTATAAAATGTTTGAAATAGACAACCCTTTCACTCTGCTAAGGAGAGTAATCAAATCCCATATCTCCTTCATAAAGTAACTATGATACAAATACTTGGGCCATCTAGAAATGGTGGGTCAAGGAGTCTTGACCCATTTGGTATTGATATGTGTTTTAATCTTCTCAAGATCTCTATCACAATATTCTTGAGTTGACTCCATAGTTAAATCACAATATTCCTCAATCTCAAATAGGTGAAAAATCTTCTCAAAATATTCCTTACTAAGGCAAATGATCACCTTTCCCTCTAAATCCTTAACCGATTTGCTTTCCTTATCAAAGTGTGTTTTTATGGTCAAGATGAACTCAAAATCATGTGTTGATACTAGAAATACAACAACTAAATGAATTTCACTATTAATTATTGGTTGCATATGAGGTGTAATGGGTTCTCTTCCCAATCTCTATAAAAATTCAGCCATGTCCACATGACTAATTTATGTATCTCTAATTTGATCTACATTTGAATCAACTAAAGATAATGAGAAGACACCATAATACTTACAATTCATTTTATTCTTATTTGGAGAGATGTCTATCATTGATCGGATGGCTGCAAGTAAGAAAATTGAATTATCCAGAGTTGGCATTTTCATCTTTTTTTGAAAGAGTAGGATCAAAGAAAAATAACACTTTTACATGATGTATAGGGAAGGTTGTGTAGTTCAGATAAAATTATCCAAATTTCATCAAAGGTGAGTAAATTTAGTTTAATTTAGAGAATTTTATGTAAAGTACATGGAAAAGGTTGGTGTAATTTGGAGAAAATTCTTTGATTTACACAAGAAATGGGTTTAGTGAGCTTAAATGCACTTTAGAGAAAAATATTTGAAGTGCATATAATGATGTGCACTTTAGATAATTTTTTTTGAAATACATGGGAACATGCTTTATAATTATGTACTTTAGAGAAAAATCTCTAAAGTATACCAGGGAACGTGTATTTTCCCTTTATGCATTTCAAGGAAAATCTTTGTAGTGTACGAAGGGCATTGGGTTTAAAAATGTACAAACCCATAAAATGACCAAATACATAAAAAGAAATAGAATAAAAACACAAAAAAAATGAAAAACAATAAAAAGGAAGACTTACCTAAAATAAAAATAAATTGACCAAAACAAGGTGTTATGCATGAAACCAATCAAACCATAAAATCTAATAAACCATGAAGATGATGAGGAAATATTCACATGGGCTCAAAAATGGTGAACGGGAAAAAATTAGTGGTTAAAATGAATTTACTAGGGTTAAATATATGTAAAAAGAGTAATTAATGAAAAATTAATTAGCATTGAGATGGTGGGTCCTAGGTGTGAAGTCAAAGAAATTTTCCAAATTCACATATGCAAGCTTTGAAAAATTCTCCAAATTCCCATATGCAATCTCAAAAAAAATCTCTGAATTTGCATAAAGAGCAACAAAACATATGCAAAATAAAGAAAATTCACTGACTTTGCACAAAATAAAACAAAGTGTAATTCAGAGAAAATTATCCAAACTTCATAAAAATAAAATTCCCTCAAAAGATCAACTTTTTTGGGAAAAAAATTCAAAGAGGTAGATATTTACCTCATTTTTCATGCTTAGAGATAATGGGATATGAAATAGACAAGTTTCATATGGGTTATCCTATGATTTAAGCCTACTAAATTCAAGGATAACAATAGGTTTGATATCCGTGATCCAAAATAAATCAAACATGGTATTCACATACTTCATTTGAGACACAAAGATGTGGTTCCCCTATTTCCATACTTCCAAACCAATACAATAGTGTAGTAGCCCAAGATTTTTCATGTAGAATGATCATTTAAGATCATTATTTATTGAATCAATCATCTCTAGCAAGCTACCAATGATGAATATATATTTGCAATATGAAATTCAAAACCTCTTGAATTACTCCTTGAGATAGAGGTTTGGATCATATGGAATCCTATGAAATCCATTTTGAAGGATATTCTCATCAATATTTATATATTAGGATCTAGGAGACTTGATGAGCATACACATGTTTTTTTCTTGGATAAGTGCAAAAAACCCTTTGGTTGGGTCATGTACACTTCCTCTTTTATATATCCATTTAAGAAGGTAATTTTAACATTTATTTTATGGAATTTCCATTCAAATTATACAACCATAGAAAATATTATGTTGATAGTCTTTATCTTGGTTTTGGGATAAAATGTTTCTTCGCATTCAATTCCTTATTTTTATGTATAGACTTTAGGTACAAGTATTTCCTTGTACTTTTTAATGTTGCCATATAATTTTTACTTGGTTTTAATGACAAAATTTCAATTTATAGTCTTATTCCTTGATGGAATATTAATAAGCTATCATTTATTTATCTTAATTATTTACTAATATTTTCCATTCATGGCTTATTTCTAATGTTTTGAGTCATTAGATTTTAAAATCATTGAGTACTCAAAGGATTCAAAAATTATGCCCATTAAGGCCAAATTCACCTATGCACAAGCCATGATATGAGTCCTTTTCCTTATAGTGGAAGTGTCTAAGACTCCATTTATTTTTTCATCTCATATAGTACTTATATACGACTTGGGCATATGATGAATAGTATTAGTGGGTGGTGGAGGACTTGGTTGACCATCACCATTATCTTAATCCTTACTACCATTATTAAAATTATAAATTTTTACAATTCTAATGTTTGTATTAGGTGATTGTCTAGAGGGTGGATGAGATTCACCCTTATCATTAAATATAACATCCCTACTAATATGTATCTTCATAGTTTTTTTATCCATGAGTTTGTAGGCCTCCAACTCTTCATTTTAGCCAATAAAAATTATTGTCAATGATTTATTATCCTTTTTTATTTTTTTAGTTAACATACATATATTATTTATAAATAAAAACATGAAAATGTGATATATAAGGATTAATTATAGTCTATGTTTCTTGTTGAGTAATACCATTGGGAGATTTGGTGAGTGGTCATTTTAATAGGTAGAATATCATGAAAAAATATTATATCCATTATTTATGAGGTATTTTTGAGTCCTTAATCATGTTACACACCATTTCCATAGTAGTATGATTTCTCCATTTTTCAACACAATTATGATGTGGAGTATAAGTTGTATTTAGTTTCCAAAAAATGCCATGTGCCTTCATAAATGTAAAAAGATATTTACTAGTGTATTCCCCCATAAATCTTAGTGGATCACATGAATTTTATGACCAGATTCACATTACATAGAGCATTTTAATTATTTCAATACTTTAAATTTTTATCCTTAGTTTTCGAGAAATATACCCACATTTTATGTGAATAGTCATCAATAGAGAGGTGTAAATATTGGAAGCCACTGACCTCAATTGCATGGGATAAAATAAAATGGTGTGAATAATATATAAGAACCTATAATCATGACATGTAATTGTGACAAATGGTTATTTATGTTTTTAAATCTAAACAACTAGAATATATATCAATATTATTCTTGAGTCAAGGAAGGCCTCTCACCATGTTATGCTTATTGATTACATTCAGGTACCCAAAGTGTAAGTGACCATACATTATATGCCATGGATTATATAATTAAATATATATTTTAACTTAATATTTATTACCTTTGTGGGAAACATCAATATGGAACATATTTTGTACATTGGATGATCTTGAAAAAAAATTGAACTTCGAGACTGATCTCAAATGAGACAACATTTTGTTATTTGATAATTAAATTAAAATATAAGGTTGTGATAAAGATATTAATTTATGTAAAATAAATTTTTGGTGAGGTCTTCAAAATAAATGATGTCAATTGTTATACATCCATGATTAACAAGAGGTAAGAAAACATCTCTTTCACTTTTGACACTATATGATGTATCATATCCAAGAGATACATTACCTAAACAAGATGAAGAGGTCAAATGGGTAACTAATAATTTCATCTTATGATGATCCTTATGGCACAAAAGTCCATGTACTAGACTAAATCATGATTAGGGATGTTATCTATGTAGCATAGACATAATCTTGATTTGAAGAACCATTATCTTCAACAGCATTCCCATGCTAAGGCTATAAAGAACAATTTTGTTTCTAAGTATGTATGGACTATTAATTATTATTATTGTATCCTTATGGATATTTTTAGGGTATTTATATTTAAGGATAACCCTTAATTAAATTCAATGTACCAGTAATCTTTTATTTCATGTATTATTTTTCCACATATTTTATAGACTTTTGAGAATGGGGTTTGTGTCTATGTTGATTCTGCTATTTTTGTTACTTAAGGGAGTGTTTTGAATGTTTAGGGGAATTTTAAACTTTTTATGTGATAAAATTACATTATGTTATTCATATTATTTTTTTGTGTTCATGGGTTATTCCCATTTCAACATATTAATGAAAATTTTAAAAGTTGGTTTGGTCTTTCATATATTGAGAATCATCATGAATTTTTTTAGGTTGGTGGGAGAGCCCTCGAGATGATGGGGACTGAGGAGTCATTTGAAACTTTATTTACAAATTATAAGAGTGACTCTCATAGTGTTGTAACATAATTAATAGATCCTTAAAATTTCTTTCTTGTCTTTAGCTTGAGATAGTGAAGCTAGATTTGTAGATGAAGCATGTATTTTGGTTCTTATCCTCATAGACATTACTAATTTTATCCCAAAATTTTTTGGCTATATTATCATATTGTATGTTAGGTTGGATCTCATATTATACCCCAAACATAATTATAAAATTTTCATTTTGTTTTTATTTGTTTAATTTTCATTACTAGTCAGTGTTGAAAGCATGTCAGGTGAATGTGTCATTAAAAATTGACAAGAGATTTTCAATTTCAAATTTATTTTTCATCTTAGTATTAAAAGAAACATATTTATTTCCAAAAATATGTTGTGTATTATTTAAAACAAATATTGGATCATCTATAACCATTTTAAATAAAATTATCTGTAGGAGATGAATAGGTTCCTTATCACTCTAATAGGTTTCCGTCAAGACTCAATCTCTTTGAGTAAATGCCCTAAGGGGTGCATCAGGAAATGGGTAGGTAGACATTTGGTGCTTTATAGGATTGTTGTCCCTTTTTTACACATTATTAAAAATCTAACCAACTCCCAAAACCATTCCTTAATATATTCCTCTAGTCTTTTCCCCTGTTCATCCCTCCTTTTCTTGTCTTAAAACCCTTTTGGTGAGTCAATTGTTGTACTAGATATATTGGGTTGACCCAGTATAGTTTAAGGTTATTTATCACTTTTTTATCTTGTTAACCTTTTGGATGCCCTAGTTTAAACCTAGTGACTTGTCCCTAAAAACACACTAGGTCGACTAGGTCAACCCTATATAACCATCATTTTTGGAAGGATTTAGGGTAAGACCCACTTATAAATACAAGATCATTTAATAATTGTTTAATATTTGAAATCAATAGTTATTATTTGTTCATGACTCTTCACAATATTCTCTTACACCATTTTACATGATGAGACTTAGCTTTGGTTTCTTATTTGGAGAATCTAGTCTTATGGATAAGTATTGGATGTTTTTGCCTTTCTTAGTTATCCTTACAAACCACACAAACATCTTGTAAGATTCATTTGTCAAGGTAGATATTGAGACATGATGGGTTCACATTCAAGTAAGTATATTCTAACTTTATTCTCCTCTCTTCTGGTAGATAGAAGTAGCATAAGTGTTGGCTTAAATAATACTATCTTTCATATTTGATTTATTAGGGTGTTACTCATACTTAATTTAATTAAGGTTCCCTATACATATTTTTTATATTGTTTCTAACCCTAAATATTTGCCACAAAATTTGGTGTGTACGAGATTAGATTTTATTTCTTATTAGAATAGGTGGTTATTTTAAATCTTAGGACTCCATTAGGGTTGTTGTGTGATTGTGTTAGGTATTAGGATTTGGAACCCTTCCTAGCATGATATGTTGTGACAAGTGATCCCCTAATTAGGTCTAGAAGATCCCCATATTTGACATTCTCCCACTTAAAAAGTTTATGCAAATCAAAAATGTAGGTATGATCTATCTTATCTAATCTATGATTGATTTATATACATGATGCATTTTTGATTGCTACATTCTAGGGAACCCGACGTGAATCCTATCCCACCACTGGTTGTATTGTCTTAACATTTTCATTTTTATTTCTTTCTTATTATAATTAGATTAAATTTAGATTAACCTTCATAATACATTTTGGTGTAATCGATGTGAAACTAACCCTTGCGAGATTCATTTCACTTATTTTCATTCTTTTAATCATTATTTTTATCATATTCAATCTACTCTGTTGACCTAGTTTTCTAACTTCTGTGCATATATTTCTAATAATAGGTAACTAGATAAACTTAGTATAGGTTTCCATCATTTTAGACATCTAGTTCAGCATACTAGGTCGACCCAGTTGACCATGTACATCTTTATCAATTTGTAATAGGTTCCTACAAATCTTGATCGATCTAGTTGACCTGGTTTATAGGTTTCTCAATCATACTTTAAGGTTATTCGTTAGTAATATTTCTTGATTTCATCTCTAATCCACCAAGGTTCATTTATACCTCTCTATTTATTTATTTTCTATCTTCCTTCAGAGTTTGTAGTCTTTAAAACTACCCTTGCATAGTCAACTGGATTGACTCTCCCAACCTTGTTCTGTGTTCTATGTATTGTGTAAAATAACTAGGTCAACCCTTTGGACCTAGTTCATTTTTTGGCCTTGATTCCACCCTAAAAGTTCAACCCTATTCTATATTTTGTGCTTATAGTGTCAACATTATACCTTGTTCAAAGTTGGAATTAACATTATATTTGGTAGTAATTAAATCACACATTTCTTTTCCTATTACTTGCATGTTTAGAATAACTCGCATAATTTGATTAGGGGATTTTTAATTAATCACTTATTTCCACTATTTCTATTTTATACACACATAACCAAATCATAAAAACATAAACAAGAACTTTAACATTTTGTCTACCCAAGGCCAACCTACTTGGATTTTATCACCAAGGGGGAAGCTAACTTGATACTTTGGTCAAGTATAAAGTATGGTTAATAGTATATTATGGTTAAGCACCAGACACCTTTATCATTGTGATGTGTGAAGTGAGTGGGTAGACCCAAATACCAAGCTTGTATCCTTTACACTACATTCCCTTTCATCCCAAACTACCTGAAACCATCCTTAGATTTATACCTAATTCCTTACTTTATAACCAACTTCCCATCACATTTAAAATAATTTCTTAATAATCTAATAAAACATCTTAGGTTGACAAATTATTTAGCTCTTTACTTTTCAAGTTTATTTCTTTCTATTTTCTCAATTATGTGTGTAAAAACTTGCATTAGGTAGTGTTATTTCAATGTTTTATTTTGTGTGACATAATTGGATTGGCCAATGTTGATCCAATTGACTGTGTTTCCCTTCAGGTCTTACTTTCCTAGATTATCTACAAAAATTGTCTTTTTTTAGTTCATAACTTGTTATCAACCTTCTCATTTCCCCTATCTATTATACTAGGTCAACACAATCAGCTTTATACCTTTTTCCAACATCTGTGTATATAAGATCAAGCTAGTAAACCCTATACTATTTAAAATCCCTTTTACCTCTTTTTCTTACCTCTATTTATAGTACTAGATTGACTTAGTCAACCCTATATTTTTTTCATCTCCTATCTTCTTTTCTATGTTGACCCAATTGACTTTGCACTATTTTTTTCTTTCCATATTCATCAATCTAGTTTCTTATTTCTCTAATTTTGTATTTTGTTCATCTCTATTCAATCATAATGAAATCTCCTATCAAAATCTTCTTAGATATCCAAATCCTTTTAGTTACTATATGGGATATGAATTTCTCCCTCTTTTCTCCTGCCAAGAGAACCATCACTCTTAGAGCACCTCTCCTCCTTATACATATATGACCTACAACATGGTACAAATAATACCTCAAGATGAAGTTGATGGATTTGAACCTTTTCTTACTTACCAAGATAATTTTCATCTTCAAAATATTCAAACTAATGTGGGATAAATCGATACAAATTTACTCAATAAACCCACTAAAAATCCAACTTCTTCTAATCCTCTCCCTAATACCAGTTTAGGGAGTGCCCCTACCAACACCAACCCACCTCCTGATACAACTCAAGTTTTAGCCCAAGTTATTCAATAAATGAACATTATGCAAAACTCTAATACCAATAAAAATATGCAACTTTAATAACATTTAATCATTATGGCTAATCAACCTCTAACCATGCATCCTCAAGCTAATCCTAATTATATTCCTCCACCTCTTAGGGATGTCTCAGGTAATGTTATTCCTCAACCCATAATTAATAACAAGATGCATTAAACCATTCAAAATGATTCCCCCCCCCCTTTTTTATATATATTAATATTGGTAACATATCTCCAACTATCAAATATGATGGGAATAAATACCTTGCCTCATTTTATAAATCCTTTAACAACCTTTACAAAGAGTGGACCCAAACTAATACCTTCTCCATTACTAAAATCTTAGTCAAAACTTTCACTTGTGATATGTTAGAATGGTATAATCATCTTCCCAACATTCTATTTGGTAACTTGAATATTTGGTTAATCCTTTAGTTAAAGAGTTTTAACATAATGATCTTCTTGAAAATTGTCTTAGTCACTTCGTTAATGCTAAATAATCTCCTAATGAATCAAATCATAAATTTATCAAAATATGGAAATATTTATCTCATAAATATAACCATAACATGACTGATGATAATCTATTTAAACTCTCTATCATAGATTTAACTCTCACTCTTCAATATAAGGTTTGAACCTTTGCTCTCCAAACACTAAATGAAGCTCTTGATCAAGTTAAATGTTAAGAATTTTTTATGAATAAATTCAAACCCAATCCTAAAATTCCTAAAGGATCTTTCACAACATCTAATTCTA
The DNA here is from genome assembly GCA_037957365.1 of Torreya grandis. NCBI lineage: Eukaryota > Viridiplantae > Streptophyta > Pinopsida > Cupressales > Taxaceae > Torreya > Torreya grandis. The sequence continues at coordinate 1,010,823 of JARHVA010005846.1, forward strand.
TCACTATTAATACTTCACACACTAAACAAGGAGTTTTTGAAACCAATATTCTTTCACCTTCTCATACACCTCTCCCGGTTCAACAAATGAAACAATTTTAACCACCCTCAAAACCTTTCATTTATCACAATGCTCCTCCTAAGTGGTATGACCCCAATCAATTTTTTTTGTTCCATGCTAACACTAGGCATTCTATTGAATCTTTTAGAGGTTTCAATATTTTTTTTGTCTCTTATATGCTTGGTGATTCATTTAATTATGAAGCTATGATCAATCTTCATTGTCAAAAAAACACTACTGTTTCCCAAAAATGACAAACTTTTAAAGTTTCTAACTCTAATAACTAAAAATATTCTTCAAATAATCAAGAAAATTTCAAGTATGTTTATTCCATCAATTTTGATTATGACCAATATTATAACTCTAAATATATCAACATTGCCAAGGTCAATTGTCAGTGTAAACTGGCTCATAAAGATCATGTTACCAAGCCTATAAATCCATCTTTAAAGGAACAAATTATTAAAGATACTACCACCACTAATATTATTCTAGAAGCACCTAAGGAAAAACTTATTCCTTATAATCTTCTAACCATATCCATACCTTCCAAAACTAATTTATCTTCTAAACCTCATGCATGGAATTTTCTTGAAGAACTCAACTCTATATATTACAAGATTCCTCTTATGGATTTGTTTCATACCTCACCATATCATCATAAATTACTGATGAAACAACTTTAATAAATTTAAGATGCATACTCCATAGATTAATAGCTACCTTTTATTGATTCTCAACCTACTAATGTCAATACCATCAAAACTAGGTGTCCCTCCTCCAAACCTGCCATTGAATTTCTTGAAGAGGACATGATCAATGATGAAATAATTTTTCATGTTGATGATATACCACTCTTTATTAAAGTATCCATTAATACCACTCTAATATAGAAAGTCTTATTTGATGAAGGCTCTATTATTAATGTGACATTGTTGTGGTTTATTCAATAACTTGGTTATAACAAGGATCATCTCAAGCAAACCCATCTTACTTGTTTTGTTTTTGACAATATTAATTAAATACCACTTAGTTTTATCTATATTTCATTAACCATAGGACCTAAGACCATTCAAACCAAGATTATGGTCTTTTATCTCCCTTTATCTTACAATATCCTTCTTGGTTGTCTATGGACTCATGAAATGAGGGACATTACTTCTTCTAGTAGTCAATGTATTAAATTATTACATAATGGGAAATTATATAATCATGAAGGTGATCCCAACCCATGGAAAATTTTATTAATCCTAAACATCAATATCATATTCTTACAATCCCTATGATTAATAATGCTCCTTTACCTAAGTTCATCAACATGAATCCTGATTTACAATTCAATCTTGTGGATTCTGATGATGATGATGATAATCCCAATGATTTCAAACATACTTACAACACTACCAAGTTACCTCTATACATTTTCAATGGCTTCTTTCTTCTTTATTACCTAGGGACCATATTATTCCTCTTATTGATGAGATTACCAACTTTCCCCCTCCATGTAATGCTCAATAGCCTTATTTACTAGAATATGACTTCACTTGTAATTATTTTAGAGAGGATAAATTATTTTAAGATCCTCTCATCATGTCTGTTCGTGTATTCAAAAATATTGGGATTTTAACTTCTAAAACTCCCATTGATTCTTAATCATATACAATTTATCCAACATACGATGATTACTATATCATGACCCAAGCTCAATCTAGAAACTTAGATGCCTAGCATTAACAAAAAAATTTAGCCCAAATACATGATTTTAATTAGTGTGTGCATACCATTTATATGGATTATACCTTAGATATTGAGGGTCATGTGCATCTTCTCAATCCTCTAATTATTGATACTTCTTGGGTGATCGAATAAATCAAACCTTGTAAACCTATGGAAGCTCTTACGTCTTCTCTACCTCCTTTGGAACCTATCATTACATTAGATCCTTCTCCCATTACTAAATCCACTAGCACTCCAATCTATTATGATCTATCTACTTCATATACTCCTAAAAATACACTATATGCCAAGGCAATTGATGTTAATTAGATTCATTCTGAGTTTAGATATTGAAGTAGATGTTGAGTATTATGGTCCTCTTCCTACCTTGCCTAAAGACAAAGCTATTCTTGAGTTACTTCATGCCTAGAAACCTCAACTTCCTCGACAACATCATAATCTTGGAAATTTCAAGACTAAAACTTGTTGCTTCAATAACTTCATTTCTAGCATTGGTCCTAAAACAAATCCAATTTCAACCTTACCTAATTCATAATACCACATTCAATATGACAATGCCTTGCTTATTGAAGAAACCACTAGTATTGAATATGGTACTCCATCTTTTCCTTGACCAATTATAGTTTTTCAAGAACTCTCACCTATTGAAAATGATAATTTTAACTTATTCTTTGATAAATGACATAAGCATTTCACTTGGTCCTATGAGGACATGCTTAAAATTTACCCTAGCATTGTGGTGAATAATATCATTACTTATCTTGATGCTAAACTTGTGCATCAAAAGTAAAGAAAATTTACACTTGAAGTTTCAACTTTATGTCAACGAAATCATCAAATTACTTGATGCTAAATTTATTAAACTAGTGGATTATTCCAAATGGGTTTCCAACATTATCCCCGTTCAAAAAAAAGTCACTATGGTCATTCAAATTTACATTGATTTTCATAATATACTTCCCCTTACCTTCAATAGATGCCATCATCAATTCCATGAATAGTTAAAAAATATTATCTCTTATGGATGGACTCTTAGGATATAATAAAATTCATATCTCTCTTGAGGACTAACATAAGACACTTTTACCATGGAATGGGGAACCTATTGCTATGTCAAAATTCCCTTTGGACTGAAGAACATCAGAGCCACTTATCAATGTGCAATGACTCACATATTTCATGATCTCATTCACGAAATTGTTAAAAATTATGTGGATGATCTTATTTCTAAATCCAAACATTGTAAGAATCTTCTTTCTAACCTCTCTATCATCTTTGACCATCTTCTTAAATATAAAGTTAGACTTAATGCTTACAAATGTGTCTTTGGAGTCACATATGGTAAATTGTCAGGATTCTTCATGTAATTTACATTAGTCCTATAAAAATTAGTGTTATCATCAACATGTCCATTCCTCATTCTATTCTTGAGATTCGTACTTATTTAGGAACACTTGGGGAAATTAGACAATTTGTCCTTGAAATGGTGTATTGAATTCACTCCATCAATTCCATTCTCAAGAAAGGTAATAATTTATAATAGATGGATCCATGTCAAAAATACTTTTATAACATGAAAGAATATTTACTTCACCCACCCACATTTCATCCTCCTTCCAATGATAAACATTTGATTCTATATACTTACTACACACCTATTTAAGTTGGGAAAATACCTTCCCAACAAGATGATAATGAAAGAGAGTATGTTATCTACTAAATTAGTTATGGCCTCATCAATTATGATACACATTATACCAAAGTCAAATTTGATTGCCTTGCTATCTATTTTACAACTAAAAATCTTCATCACTACATGCTTTACCAAACTGCTTGTCATTACTCATTCTGACCCCCTTCATCATTTTTTATTCAAAGCCTTTCTTCCTAGACATATAATTGGAAAATGGATGGTCTTCCTTATGGAATTTTATCTCTACATCATCACTCAAAAATCTATCAAAGGATAAGTCATAGATGACCAACTTGTCCTAACTCCCATTCCATCCACTTCTCTTTAAGATAACCTTCTAGATGATAATATCCTTTACATTAAATGTATGGATAAAGATATTTCACTTAAAGATTATTTTCATAGCTTTACCAATGATCTTGAAAAAATTAAACTTGAAGAATCTTCCACTCCATTTGGTACTACTAAACCAAAGGTAGTTATCAAGGAGCTTTCTAAGATCAATGTTGACTTTCATGAAGATACTTGGAACCTTCACTTTAATGGTGTTAAATGCATTCAAGGAGCTAGGGTAAGTTGTATTCTGACAAGTCCTCTAGACAAAATCATTCCTTTAGCTTTCTTCTTCACCTTTGATGTCACCAATAATATGGCCAAGTATAAAGCTCTTATCTTAGGCATGAGAGTTGCTCTTGACTTAGACATTCAATATCTTCGTGCTTTAGGTGATTCTCAATTTATTTTCCATCAAGTCAGTGGTGATTATCAATGTAAAAGTGAGAAATTTATTACCTATCATAAAATTGAAACCACTCTTGCTAAGGATTTTATCTCTTTCACTATTGAGCCTTTTCTTAGAGATCAAAATTCTATTACTGATTCTCTTGCCTCTTCAACTTTTCTCTTTCATCCACGCCAAGATCTTTTTGATCCTACTATTATTATACAAATAAAAAAATCTCCATATTTAACTCAACCACTAGATTCACTTATCTTCCACATCAAGGCTACTACCATTTGACAAAACCTATGGTATCAAGACATCATTAAATTCTGAAAACAACTTATCCTCCTAATTTAGAATCTCTTTAAAAGACATGTATTCGTAAATAATCTTTCAAATATGTATTTCAACACAACATCCTTTATTATCACAATGTTGAAGGTACCTTACTCTTTTATGTTATACAAGATGAGGTACCTCATCTTCTTGAAAAATAATATATAGGAATTTGCAATGACCATTATAGAAAACATGTTAGAATATGTAAATTCCTATGTATGGGTTAATTTTGGCCTACTCTTGAAAAGGATGCAATCAAATATGCTAAAAAGTGTACTCTTTGTTATCTTCATAATAATTTTATCCATTAACCTCTTATCCAAATTCAAACTATCAAGTATCCTTGGCCATTTTGCACATGGGGATTTGATCTTATTGGTAAACTTCCTCATTCCCATGATGGACAAGTCTTTATCATCACCACTACCAAATATTTTACCAAGTGGGTAGAATACATGATTTTTGTAAATGTCACTAATCCTACCATTTATAAATTGATTCTTAATCAAATAATTTTCCACTTAGGTGTTCCACATACCATCATTTTAGACAATGGTGGTAATTTAAATAATAAACATGTTAAACAACTTTGCAACCAATTCAAAATCAATCCACAATAGAGACCAATAACAAAATACTCAAAAAAATTATCCAAAAGACAATTCATGAAACCAACATGGATTGACATATTCATCTTTACCCTACACTTTGGGCCTATCAAATTAACATATGCACTACCACTAGGAAAGCTCCATTCTCATTAGTCTATGGTTCTGAGTTAGTCCTTTAGAATTTTAGATTACTTCTCTTCGTATATCTCTTCATGGTATTATTATTTATGAATAATTTCATGAACCTCACCTTCATTCCCTTAATCTTCTTGATGAACATCATCTTTCTACCTTGAAACATAACCACCAATACGAGGCTTGTATCGCCTAACAACATAATAAACATGTTAAAATTCACACTTTTAATGTTGGTGATCTTGTCCTGAAACTAAACTACACCCATCATAAAGAAGGTAAATACACCCAAAAATGATGGGGCCCATATTTAGTCAAAGATATTATTGGTCTAAAAACCTATCATCATCAAGCAAATGAAGGCCATGTTTTCAAATAACCCACCAATTCACAATTCTTCAAAAAATACTTTTCCTAAACATTTCCTTATTTTCATGATTTATATCTATATCTATCTAACATATTTTTATAGGTTAATTAAGCACGTATCTCTCCCTCTACAACAAGTTCCTTACTTTCACAAACCTTTAATCCTCCATTTTGGCCTTTTGTTTTCCTGTTGTACCATAGTCTTCTTTATCTTATTTTATTTTCTCTTGCTTTTTTTTCTCCTTGGGTTTTTGTTTTGTGAGTTATTTTGTAAGACCATGGATAAGACCTAACATTACTCATGAAACCACCATCTTTTACTTATATTTCACATATATATATTTTTTTCTTACCAATGTTGTTTTGGAATCCCTTATGTTTTTCTTTCGTGAGTTGATTTGTAAGACCATGGATAGGACCTGACATCCCTCATAAAACTACCATCTTTTTTCTTTACCTTTTCCTTATTTTATGTAGTTGTAGTGTAAGACCATGGATAGGACCTAGTTATCCTCATATAATTATGACCTTTTCATGTTCTTCATCCTTGTTCTCAACATTAGTTTATGCTTCTTTTTCTATATGAAATTTTCACAAACAATCTATGTTAGCATGTTTTATTCCATTTCCCTCATTCTTACGATAAGGAATCACACTTTACTATCATTTCATCCCTTTTTTCCCTTTGCCATTTTTTTTTTGTAATTTGAAGTAATTTAAATTTGTCCATGTGTCATTCCTCTTTATTTCCCCTTTCTTCCACTCCCCATTGGATAAAACAAGGTCAAAGTCAAGATAGCACTTTTATTTCACCTATATTTATGAGACTCTTAAACCCTATGCTCTTTTAAGTTATTCCTCTTATTAACCTTGTCCTAAGTATTCAAATTAAAGTCATCTTTAGAACCCATGTTTGGTTTTTCAAATTTATATGGAAGAGGAATCTTAAAAACACATCAAAAAATTTAAAAGCCAAATCATTTGAAACAAAAGGTAATGATCTAAAAGGCAACATAAAAAATCTTATAAGTCAAAAATCCCACCAAAAGATGTGATTTCAAGCACATCTCCTATCTCTAATCAAAGCTCAAACTCCATAGTTGGCCTCACATAGAGCTAAGGTCCTTTGGGGTGTGGTAGGCCAATAGATTGAAATAGGGGATTTCAAAAAATTCTATGGTTATGACTACTTTCTCATTCAAGTACCCAATCTTCATAGTAGACTGATGGCTCTATAATGGGTCCTAAATAATGGGGAACACATCATGGGGAGGTAGGTCCATTTTAACTTTCATGCATATATCCTTCATGGGATTATCCATATACTCCATTTTTTAACCTAAGACTTGTGTGGCTAAGAGAAATTCTTCATAATCTTTAAGGTCAAAATTCCTCTTGTTTTGACAAACCTAATTTGAGTGTCTTGAATTTGATAAAGAGTTTTTCTACCTTTGTTTTTCCTTAACTCTCCTCTCTACCCATTTCATCTCCCCCCTTGATAGGCAAATTATGATTCCAAATTTTTTTTCCCTCTTCTTTATTCCCTTATTCTTCACATCTTAAAAAAACATGTTATCACTACTTTGTTTTAGTTTTATCTATCCTTAGAGAAAAATAACATGTTTGAGTAACTTTGGATTAGTCCTTTATACCATGATTTACATTTATAGAGTTTATTTACTTTATTTTTACCATATTTCATTATTGAATTATCTTGTTGTTATGGACTCTTTATTTCATACCCTTTTTCTATTATTGAGTGAGGTTGGCTTCTTGCTTCTCATCAATGTTGTTTTCCCTTTTATGCGTACTTTTCCATTGATGAGTGAGATGTGGAATGTTACTACTCACTCATCAATGTTTTTTTACAATTTTGTTTAGTATTTTACCCTTTGATTTGTTTGATTACCATATTAATGACATATATCATTGGTTTGATTTGGTGAGTTTTTCTTTCTTACTTAAGGATAGTTTGTTTGTGTTTTTATAACTTTAGTAGCCTTGGATTTTTGGTAACCCAATCTACTATTGTTTTTGACTTGGTAATTTGGTTTAACATAGTACGTTTCACCCTTTCTTGCCAAATTGACCAAGTACATACCATCCTCATAGCACCAGTTATCTTGTATTTTTTTGCATTTGTTTATTTTTACTCTTTAGTTTTGTACCCTTGGGTTTGTTGAAAATAGTCTCTACGCCCTACATAATCAAAACTAACATAGTAGAAAATCATCCAACAATAAAGGTAAGTTAAGGTATGCATCACATTTTATTTTTATTTATTTAATTTTAAATCATTTAAGTTTTAGATTAGTTTCCATTTCATCCATTTACTTTTAGTTATTTTTGCTTTGAAATAATACAATTTTTTTTTAGCATTAGTGTTATGTGCTCTTATGTTCTTTCTTGAAGCACCATCCCCTATTACACCTTAGTCACATGTGATGAGATTCAAGTGGGGAATATGTATATACATAATATTTTCAATCTTTTATCAAATAATGATGCTTTACATCTTGTAGGAACTTGCTAAGACTCAATCTCTCCAAGTGCATGCCCTAAGGGGTGCATTGGGAAAGGGGTGGGTAGACCTTTGGTGATTCATAAGATTGTTGTCCCTTTTAACACATTAGTACCAATCTAACCAGCTCCCAAAACCATTACCTAAGATATTTATCCTTGATTTAATATTCATCCAATCATTTCCTCTTTCCATCGCTCCTTTTTTAATCTTAAACCCCTTTTGGTTAGTTGGATGTACTAGGTTGACTAGGTCAACCCAGTATAGTGTAGGGGTATTTTTCACTTTCTTATCTTCTTAGCCTTTTAGCCAACCTAGCTTAGACCTAATGAATTTTCATCAAATACACACTATATCAAACCTATACAACTGACATTTCTATAAGGATTTAGGGCAAGACCCACCTAAAAATACAAGATCATTTTATCATTATTTCATATGTGCAATCAAGAGTTATTATTTGTTCACATTTCTTCACAAACTGATCTTCGACCATTACACTTAAGCAGAATTACCTTAGTTTTCTTATTTTGAGAATCTAGTCTTATGTATAAATCTTGGATACTTTGGCCTTTCTTATTTATCCTTACGAACCACAACAATATCTTGTGAAGCTCTATTGGCCAAGAGAGAGATTGAGTCTCAATGATTTCACATTCATGGAAGTATATTTTAACTTTATTCTCCTCTCTTTTAGTAAATAGAAATATCATAAGTGCTAGATCGAATAATAATATATTTCATATTTCATGTATTAGGGTGTTACTCATACTTACTTTAATTGAGGTTCCCTATACATGTTTGTTATATTATTGCTAATGCTCACTTTGTGCCACAAGCTTTGGTATGCACTAGATTAGATTTACTTTCTTATTATTTGAATAGGTGAATGTTTTAAGCCTTAAGAATATATTAGGGTTTTTGTGTGATTGTGTTAAAATATAGGATTTATAACCCTTCCTAAGATGATATGTTGTAATAAATGATCCTCTAATCGGGTCTAAGAAAACCCCATATTGGTCATGTTCTTTCTTAACAAGTGTATCCCAGTTATAAGTATATGTATGCTCTATATTCTCTTAGGTAAGATTGATTTATAGACATGATTCATTTCTAATTGCATATAGACTCTTCATGATCACTGAGGACACAATTTAGATTGGAGCTTGCTTCTACATAGGGATCAATATGAAATTTATCTAGTGGTTAAGTTCTAATGGTTACCTTTTATCCATACCTTATCTTAAAGGCAAAGAAGGACCAATGAAATAATATGTAGCCTCTTATATTGGTCGTGAACTCCCTTGATATGAAGATAGAAAAGTGCATAGACAAGTCAACAACCATAATGTCTTGAAGGATAGGGAAGTTAGGATAATCATGAAGGAAAACCTTCAAACTTTTGACTAGTCGTACTAACATAGCAGATGTCCCATCAAGTTAAAACACCCCTTTACTATATGGTTCATATTTTAGGCCCAAATTATTAGCTAAAACATTGGGCATAATTGAGGTACTATCCCCACTATCTACTATGAAGTTGTGAATAAGTTTATTTCCCATAATGAGAGTGAGGTAGAAGGGTAGAGGATTTTTATATTTAGCAGAGGAATCTACAATGTGATTAGGATAATTGGTGAGTGAAATATTACCATGACCAAGCTATATTATTGAGGTCTAACATGAGTTATGGACAATTTCTCTTGAAAGAACTCTTTTTAACTAGGTAAATGGAGGATTTTCTAAAGAGATAGACTAGTCTTAGCTCTTTCCAATGAATCAACAATGTTTAAAGTATGGGTATTCACCTATTCATAAGTCATTAAATGCAATGAAATGTTTGGAGCTTGAGTCATTAGATCATTTGGAGTATTCCTTCCAACATTATAATTTGAAGTAGGTGAAGGAGTTGCATGGATTATTGTGCTTTGAGTCACACATTGATGCCTTATAGGAGGGATACTTAGATTTTCATGAGCACCATGGGAATATCCTAAGGACTTCCACTTTGATCTAGTATTTTATAAAACTAAATTACCTTGGTTGAGAAAATAGGTGTCTTCTACTATAAAATTTTCAAAGTTCACTCTTTGAGTTTGTCATCCTTCTTTTGCTTGCATGTGACCTTCATATTTTACTAATATTTGAGGAGTGACTCCTCCTTGGGAATCTAAAGCTTTATCCCCACCTTCATTGGCATATATGAATTGAGATTGATGTAATTATTCTCCTTTTACCAATTTGATATACATTGGTACCATTTCTCTTGTGTTGGAGGTGGAAGTGGGATTGTATGCATTAGTAGGCCTATTAAAGTTAGGTTATCCTTGAACTCTCCCCTACCTATATTACTAAGGTGATAAATTATTTCCTTGTTTGTGATAAGGTTATGGGTTTTGATTCACAATATATTACATATTGAGTTACCTGATTTGAGTCTCAAAAGCATTAGATCTTACCTTTTTATCAATAGTATCTTATTCCTTCTTAGGAACAATTTTAGGCTTGGTATTTCCACTTGGAACTTTCGTAAAATTTGGATAATTATCATAAGTATTTATAAGTAGAGGCCTAAAGATTTTTTTATGAAACTTACTAGATTTTATTAGGCCATTCTCATCTCTAATGACAAGGTCATATGCTTTAGGTAAAGTGTGGCCACCCATGTATTACAACATTATGTCTATGTCAGTACCAATAGCCCTTAGATATGTGGTAAAAACAAAGCTAACATGTGGTCTCATGGGAGGAGGTAGACTATGTCAAGTCCTTTGGAATATCTTATTAAAATCATGCATTATCTCTTTAAAGAATTTTTGAATCGCATTGAGATGGTGGATGAGTTATCTGTGATCACTCTTATCTTCAAACCTTGATGTCAATAGCTCTCCAAAATCATTCAAAATTATGATATAACCTTCAAAAAATATCCTATACCAATCAAGTTCTTTCCTTATAAGGGACATGGAAAGGAGTCTAATGGTAATATTAACTTTAGTGACATTGTGAAAACTATAAAAGTTTGAGATATCCCTAATATGATCACTAGGAGTGACATGGCCTTCACTATTGAATTTGCAAACACTTTTGGTATAATTTAGGGGTATGTCATCATAAGCATTATGATGAATTGTATTTTTAGTGCTAAAGGCTAACTATGAAGGCATGATACCTAGCCATTTTATCCTTAAGTTCATCTTCAATATATTGATCTTATTATCTTACAAAGTCATCTTGTTCTTCAAAATTCAAGATAGGATAGGGATGTTAAACTTAAAGAGGAATTTTAGGTTAAAGAGGTGGATTTATGGGATTGAAATATATATGAGAAGATGACCTAGTAAGGACCATGAAGTATGAACATAAAAAATTGATAAAATATGGTATACAACTAGATATTACCTTGAATAGAGTTTCCAAATTGTTGAGTGTAATACCATATGAAACTATGATGTTTTGAAGACCAGTATTCACCTTGACAAGTTGTCTTTAGGACAATGGTCCCACTAGGCATGCCATAACTATTGTCACCAAATCTTGAACCCTTGAGGAGTTTTCTTAATCCTATTCTAATATTTAAAAAACATTATAATACCTATAGTTATATGGGTTTAGTATGGTAGAGATAGACCTCTAGGTTTAAGGGCTAGCTCCCTAGATTGATTGTAGGATTTTATGAACTATTGTTAGGAACGAAAACCTACTAAAACCCTCCTAAAACCACTTATAGAACTTAATGGATAAAATATAGATGGATATTTATTTGAAAGTGATCAAATGCCATGAATATTTATTTTTTATTATCTTGCACTCTCCCATGCTCCTTCCCACCTAACTGGTTCATACTATCCCTTATAAAAATAAGGTAAAATATGGATTTTTTTTACAAGTTTTTCAATGTTTTAAAGGTAAAAAAGAGAATTAATAGGTGAGAATCATTTAATAAGGTCAATAGGGACATATTATAACTCTATATGCTCATATCCCATCTCAGTTAAGCTCAAAAGTACTTATACTACATAGTTCACTATTGGCAGTCTTGGATAGATAGTGAAAATGAGAAGTGACTGCCGAATGAGAAGTGACTGCCGAGTGAGAACATTAAAGTCTATATTGAGATAATTTTAAGTTATAAATAATTTATTAAAAAATATAATTTGAATATCTATCTTAACACCCCTTTCATATATTATCTTGATGAACTTCATGTCAATTGAATGACAAATATGAGGATGGAAGCCAAGAGAGTTGGTAATTGACTACAGATAGTGAATATAAGTGTCATGAGGAAGGATATGAGTTAGGGAGGTATTTGATGACTATAAAATCTTTCTCCAACCTCCATAATATATTGAATATGTGTCAAGTCTTCATATTTTAGTTTCAAGTAGTCAATAGATACTTCATCATGAAGGTAGTTGAAGAGCCTCTACACCAGCTTAAAGAGTTCATCATGCTTCAAATGGACACTTATCCAAGAAGAATTTCATGGTATGTTATCCACTTACTTATCCTAAAATGTAACTAGTTATCACATATTGACACTTGTCCTTTTTACCTTTCCACATCCCTTCATCTCCCTCTTCTCACATTCTCTATTAATGCAAGTCATTTTGGCTTTTGTAAAAGAATCCTCACTTGGTATTGAGAATCCCTACTATTTTGAATACTTTATTGTCCTTTGAAATAAATATATATATTTTTTTTTAATATCATAAAATTATTATCTAAGTGTTTGAAGTGGTGCATAGTGAAGTATCTAATGATAAGTATCTATCCTTGCCTTCTCTTTACTCTTCCATGTTTAATATAAGTATTTCTTCCTATAGAAGGTGACATGAATTGTAGCTTGTGCATTTATTTATATTTAAGTGTAAATAGTTCCTTTGGTTTTTTTAATATAACCTTTGGTCCACTCTCCCTTCGTAGTACCATTCATATCACCTCCAAGTTTCAAATACTTATGTTAGAGCATTCTAAGATGTTGAGACGAGTGTTTTCAATCATGTTTCATAGTGCAAGTGTATGGTAGACTAGTGGAGATAATTCTAGTGTATAAACTCATTATAATAGGTTAATTTTCATGTTACTTCTATCCCTTTTCATCTAAGTAAACAAGTAGTGTAGGTGATAATCAAGTAAAGATAAATCTAGGTAGCTAGCCCTTAAAACTAGAGGTTTACCTCTACTATAGGCAACCCATAGGCCTAGATTAATCCAATGTTTCACTCAATCTAGAGTAGGATTGAACAATAATATCTAGGATGAAATATTAACTAACAATAATTATAGCATGCTCAATGGGACAATTGTCTCAAAGAAAACTTATCAAGGTGAATGCTGGTCTTGACAACATCACAATTGCATATGGTGTTCTACTCAAAATTTGATGACTCCATTCAAGGTAATATCTAGTTGTATAAAATTTTTATCATTCCTTTGGTCATACTTCATGGTCCTTACTAGGTCAACTACTATTAGAGGTATCTACCCAATAAACCCACTATTTTAACCTAAACATCCTCTTGAAATTTAATACCCTCAACCAATATTGACATTTTAAGAGTAAGAAGACTTTAAAAGCCAAATAAATCAAGAGAGTGAAGAGGAAATTGAGTATAACATGGCTAAGAAGCATGCCTTTATATATTTTAACATGTAAAATCCCATAAACCTCAATTCCTATGATGATATACCTCCTAATGTTACCAAGAGGGTTCCCACTTTTAATTATGAAGGTCATGTTACCCCTAGTGATCATACTAGGGACATCTCTAACTTTTGTAGCTTTCATAATGTCATTGAGGTTAACATTAAAAATAGAATAATTGTCATGTCCCTTTAAGGGAAAGCACTTGAATAGTATAAGACATCATTAGGAAGATGTATTACCACTTAGGATGATTTTGGATAAATTTTTACATCATGGTTTTAAGATAAAAGTGATCACACATCACTCATTCATCATCTCAATGGAATTCTGAGAGGCCCTAAGGAGACTATGCATGAATTTAATGAGATATTTCAAAGAACTTGGTATAGGTTACATCCTCACATGAGAACACCTAAAAGCTTCATTTTCCATAAATATCTAAGTTTTATTAGAACTAACATAGCCATCATGTTGTAGTCCATGGGTGGATGCACTCTACCTAAATTTTATGACATAGCCATTAGAGATAAGAATGGCTTAATATAAGATAGAAAACTACCTACCAAAGTCATCAAGCCTATTTTAACCAAAATTTATACTAATAATCCAAGTGTTGATCAAATCCCAAATGCAAAAATGAAGTCTAGAGTTGCCCCTAAGAGGTTAAAAGATAATATTGATTCATATGCAAGGTGCAAGGCATTACAAACTCAAATTAAGAAACTACATATGTAGTATGCAGTTAAACAAAACCCATATCATTATCCTAAAAAAGTAAATAGGTTCCCACCTTAGAAATATGGTCAAGGGAAAGGGCAAGGCCAGCCTAACCTTAATAGGACATCCAATGTATATAACCCAACTGATATTTCTAACATAAGAGATATGGTTTTAGTCCATAGTAACTTGGTCCAAAGATAAGAATGGAAATAAGGAAATTTTATGGATGATATTGAAGATGGATGAAAAGCCTTGGTTTCTAAAGAAGAAGTTACTTAGTTGACAACAAAAGATGGGAACTTTATGTAATTAGAATTCAATGAAGGGTGTGGTAGCCAAAGAGTGAGATTGGAAAAATTTACAGTAGAAGATACATTGTCCTCAATCAAAATGATTCAATATAAGATAATACAAGATATAAATGAAAAGATTTGGGAGATGTCCATAGTGGTGACACAAGTTCAAGTAACTCTCCTACAAGGCATCAATGTGTGAGTGAAAGTGTGATATTCCCTATAACTTGTGCACCTACCTTAAATTAGAATGTTGGAAGGGTGGCTCAAATTATTCCATTACCTCAAACTCAAAGCACTTATTTACCTTCAAGGACACAATAAAAGGTAAAGTTTTTATCTTTAAAAATAATTTATTCTTTGAAGAATGCTAATTATAGAATATCTATTTGGGATGTGCTTTACATACCGATTAAAAGGAGATTCTTGAAGAATAGTTATCTCAAGTTCACATAAATCCTCAACCATAAAGTCATGGTAATGTTTCCATCACCAATGACCCCACACACATTTTTAACCCTATTCCAAATATGAAAATCATCTACCCTTCTACCTCACTCTCATTATTAGAGATAAACTTGTTCACAACTACATTATGGACATGGGGCAAGTACCTCAATTATGCCTAAGATTGTAGAAGCGAAGGTGGGTTTGAAATGTAAGCCATATAGTAAGGGGTGATATCAATTAATGGGACATCATTTAAGTTAGTGGGACTTGTCAAAGGTTTGAGAGTTTTCTTACATGGTTTTTAAATCTTCCCAATCCTTAAAGATATAGTAGTGGTTGATTTGCCTACTTACTTTTCTATCTAAATTTTAATGGATTTCAAAGGCAAGATAGGAGGATATCACTTAGTTAACTAGTCCATCTTGGCCTTTAATATAGGATATTGATCAAAGGTAACTATTATAACTCAACCATTGGCTAAATTTCATATTAATCCTTATGTAAAAGCAAGAGCTAATCTTAATTATGTCATCAGTGATCAATAAGAGCATGTTATAGATAACAGAGCATCCATTAAGCTTGAGGGTATATATAAAATTTTATTATATGATTATATTGACACTTATGGACATGATCCATACACTTTATTTGAGAATACTAATCTTGGTACATATATCATCCATGATAAAAGAGATGAACAATCTAAGGTAAGCATTGAAAATTATTTTCCACAAGCTACTAAAGGTAATTACCTTGTTCATATGCATGATTATTATGGTCTTGAAAGTATGGTGGATCAAGATTATTAGGAAGAAAATAAAAATCTACTTGCATAAGATGGAGTCCTTAAAGGTTATATTCATTAAGAAGAAGATGACCTATGGAAAAAATTCCATGTCATAGTTCAAAAATTTGAGTAGTTAAGTATGTATACTCCTCCCAGTAAATATGACTCTAATACTAAGGTTGTTGATGAATATCTTAAGCATGAAGGAGAGTGTCTTATTAAGCATGAGAATGGATGTCAAATTATTTTCAAAGTGGTTGTAGTCATAGAGGGCTCAAATGAAACAAAGGAAAACAAGTTTATGTTTGAAGAGTAGTCCCAACCTTAGTGTGATATTGAACCACTCTTAAATATGTTGGAGTATAAAGAAGATAATATTGATGGTTTTATAAGTCAAGTGCATCATGTCCTAAAGGAGAGTAAAGTTGAGGCAATTTTGAAGACTCCCAAGTTTTAGTTTGAGGAACATCAAATGAACATGCAAGATTTTAATCAAGATGTAGATCCAAACAAGACTCCTATATTGATAGATAGAGTATACTTGAAAGCTCTAAGTGGCACACCTGTAGTCAGAAGAAGACCCAAAGATGGTAAGTCATTTGACCATCTACATAAGCAAGATTTATTGATATGTATTCTTCCCATGATGAATTAATTTCATGGAGAAACAATGAGGAAAAATATACTATCCTTGACCCTAGTTAAATAATGGTGAATTAATCATCACCTCAAGTGTTTGAGGTCTTGTGTACATTAGAACATTAGTGCTTTACTTATGTTGTGTGTGTTTTCCCTAAGTGTTTTTGAGAACACAAGTGTGTTTGTTTTAGTGTTTTGTATTGTGTGTTTTTATTATGCCATTTAGTGTGTTTTGTGTTCTTTCATAGGCTTATAAATGTTAGTTATAATGTATAGGTGACTCCATAACCCAATGGATAGGAGAAAGATACTGGTCTTTGGCATAGCTAGCTTGCCACCCTTAAGAAATTGCTAAAATATTGACTAATTTAACCCTAATTCAAATTATTTTAACCCCATATGTAGTTAAAATTTTTCATAGGGTCCCCTAGGGTTTAAAATGTGTCCCATGTTATTTAATGAGGTCAAACATATATTTCATCCTTATCATTCTTGTCTAAGTTGGTCTTATGTCATTCTAAGGTCACATTTTGAGTCTCTCAATGAAGTGGTATGGTTTATGCAAGAGTAAAAGTGTTTAAAGAGGATATTAAATGTCTTATATTTAATAATATTTTAGGAAAACAATTTTGAGATGGACAAATTGTAAGTGCAATGTCCTTCTAAGAAAAGTAGGTAGTTTCATTTGGTTTTAGGTAGTTTTATAGATTGTATAGTAGTTTGGACACATGGGAAGACTTTAAAAGTGCCTCTTTAGATCAAAAAATTATAATTCCATGATTGGGTATATTTTATAGGTCATAAAATGACAAAAAGTAACCTCTCTTTCTCATCACTCTCTTACACAAGTCAAAATGGTCAACTAGTTTCAGCTTGGTATGGAAATGAGAATGTAAGTAAGAATGGGTTTACTTGGTGGGTGATATTAATATTTTCATACTAAAAATTCATATGAATATTTATAGGTTTGGTATAATATGATTTATGAACCATTAATAAGAATGTTGGTGACTCTTTTCTGCCTACTCATCCCCAACACTTCAGGTTTATTCTCTATTAGGATTGTTCTAATCAAAGAAAGTGGTGTGAATGATATAAAATGGTATGAACGTCATTATTACAAAAAAATTATTATTTATTTCATGTTTTAATGTCAATATGTTGGTAGGATCACTCTCATCATGCTACTAGGAGATACCATTAAGGTATGTAAACATTGTTTCACCTGTTGCAAGGCTTGTCTTCATGTTTTGGTCTTCAAAAAAAAAGTATTTGTTACCTCCAACATCTCATAAACATGATGATAAATTTTAATTTTTAAATTTGAGTCTCAAAGAGTATCACTTGGTGAAGTGAAGGGTTTAATAATTGCACATAGTCAAGTTTCCCTGCAACTATCACCTATAACCAAGTGGACCTAAACCGTGAGAAACCATGTTGATGACACATGAATTTTTCAATATCATGAAGAGGATCATAAAGTGTAAATAGTGGGGTTAAACCATTCAAAGGGTTAGAATTAGTTTTGAGACCAATTTATCTTAACATACAGTTCTATATTACATAGTAACATGTATAGGTAGTCTATAGTACCCTAAGTTCAATAAATGTGAGATAGAGGAGTTTTGAAATGGTATGTGTTTGAATTAATTTTAAACATTTAATCAAGTTGAATAACATAGAGAAAACCATTATGAAAATGGTAAAGTCATTATGTGCAATCAAACTAGAGTTCAATGTTTACAAGTTAAGATAGTTGCATTTCAGACATCTTACCTTAACTTCTCTGAATGTGAGCTTTGCCTATAACCAATGCCAGTTTATGATGAGTAATTTGAGGTCTATTTCATTATATGTGTCTTATTTCTTATATCTTAACCTAGAATCAGCATCTTCACACATGAAGGGGTTACTAAGTCAAAAGAGACTAATGGGTTTATGGCCTCCATTTCAATCAAGTTTCCACTGAGGATATTTAGTAAGTAGAGTGTCAAAAATACCAAAAGTGAGCCTTAAAGTGCAACCTTGGCACATGATGCATTGATAATGATGGAATGGTACTTTTTCTTAAAGCATGAGATGAAATCACACAAGTCTAAAATTTCCTTATGGAAATAGTAGTCACATGGATATGAGAACCTACGAGAGATTTTCAAACTCTATCTAATGCACATCTATAGGAAAAACAATCAACATATGTAGATAGACTAAAATCATGTTAGTAAAGAGAGGTACTTTGACTGTGAACACAAACATGGGGAATGATTTGAGTCCATTCAAATGTGAATGATATCAAGGACTTCAATAAGAACCTAGGCATGAAACTCAATGTCCTAACATGAACAAACACCTACAAGAAACCTCCAACTCTACCCAAATAAGCACCTATAGTCTGACTGTAGACTAACTCTAGTAAAGGAGAGATATGAGTTGAGAGAGTCAATAGGGATGTAGGATGATGAACATGTGGAGACCACTCCCACAATGGTAATTTTGTTTTCATAAGACTCTCAAATAAGATAAATAGATAAAACTCAAGTTTCTAACTTTTCACCCAATCTAAAGTTATAACCGTACATAGTCAATAGGTTTGAGAAGCCATTTTTAAGGTTTTGTGATGTTGAGAAATATATAGAGGTGATCTAGATATGAAAATTTACACATACGGTTTTTATTACCTAATATAGCCTCCCATAGCCTTAATTTGTCAAGACAAATAGGGGAGATGCCCTTTATTTTAGCTTAGATAGAAGGTAATCCTAGTCAATACAAAGCTATAAATAGAATACTCAGATGAAGAAAGGAGAGATGGAGAAGTATTGAGGGATTTTGGGATGATGTCTACACC
This sequence comes from Torreya grandis, assembly GCA_037957365.1. Lineage (NCBI taxonomy): Eukaryota > Viridiplantae > Streptophyta > Pinopsida > Cupressales > Taxaceae > Torreya > Torreya grandis. Next base: position 1,030,402 of record JARHVA010005846.1, read on the forward strand.
TGATTTGAATGTCAGAGAAAGTAGAGAAACACTTACAACTACTAGAAACCACTCATAGGTGGTCATGGGTAATTGGACATAGTCAGGCCCATTAGACCTAGAACTAGTCTAATCCCTAATGAGGCTCAAATTCATTTCTAATATCATATGATCCTTGTAATCTTATTGAATACCTTTAGGGGATGATATAAGACTATTTGGAACTATCAGTTTGTAAGGGATTACATAGAGTGGTCATTTTTGGCCTAAACTATCTTAAGGGTGTCAGAAATAGAGTAAAAATCTTGAGATGGAATTTTCAAGTTCTCATATTCATATGGACACCAATAATAAAACCTCAAGCATTTATGTGTAGTTGAGGAGTGTGTTATACTCAAGATTTATGGAATTGGTTTAGGGTTTGGATGTCAATATTTTATGAACTATTATTAAGAACTAAAACCTAATAATACCCTCTTGAAACCTTTATATAAACCAATGGAGAAAATATAGATGGAGATGCATTAAAAAGTAGTAAAATGGCCTATAAATTGATTTGGTATTATTTAACACTATCCCATCCTCCTTCCCACCCAACTAGTTTGTATTATCACTTGTACAGAGAAGGCAAAATATGGGTTGTTTCAATTTTTTGGGTGTTATATAGGTACAAAAGAGAATGAATAGGTGAGATACATTTAATAAGGTATATATGGATTTATTATAACTCCCTATGATCATCTACCACCTCTGTTAAGCTCAAAAATACCTCTACTACATAGTTCACTACAAGCAGTCTTGGATAGATTGTGAAAATGAGAAGTCACTACCAAGTGAGAAGATGAAAGGTCCATCTTTGGATATTTTAAGGTCTAAATCATGGAGTATAAATCAAATGTACTTTTAATATGTGTCTTAAAACCCATTCCATGGATTATCTTGAGAAACTGTAGGTTAATTGAATGACAAGTGTGAGGATTAAAGCTAAGAGAGCTGCTAAGTGACTACAGATAGTGAATACAAGTGTCATGAGGAAGGATATGAGTTAGGTAGGTATATGATTATTGTCACACCTTATTTCCAGACTCAATAATATAGTACATATGTTTTAATTCTTCCTACTTAAGTTTCAATTGGTCAAGAGATTCTTCATCATGAAGGTAGTTTTAAGAAGTTAGTTGAAGATTCTCTATGCCAACTTGAAGAGTTTGTCATGATTCAGATGGAAACTTGTCAAAGAAGACCGTCATGGTATATTAACCACTCAATTCTCCTAAAATGTAACTAGTTCTCACAGCTTGACACTTGTCTTTATGACCTTTACACTTCCCTTATACTCCCTCTTCTAACATTATCTATAAATGCAAACCATTTTGGCTTTTGTAAAAGAATCCACAACTGGTATGGAGAATCCCTATTGGTTTGAATAGTATATTGGCCTTTGAAATAAATATTTCCAATATATTTTTTATCTCAAAAAATTCTTATATAAGTGTGTGAAGTGGTGCATAGTGAAGTCTCTAGTGATAAGTATCTATCCTTGCTTTCTCTCCACTCTTCCATGTTTAATGTAAGGAGTTATTACTCTAAAAGGTCACATGAAGTGTAGCCAGTGAATTTATGTATCTTTAAGTGTAATGAGTCTCACCTTGAGTATTATAATGCATATCACCTCCATATTTGAAATACTTATGTTAAAGGAATCTAAGATGTTGAGACTAGTGTTGTGAGTCATGTTTTATAATGAAAGTGTAGGGTAGTATAGTGGAGATCATTCTAGTGTATCAACTCATTATAATAGGGTAACTTTCATGTTGCTTCTATCCCTTTTCATCTATTCAAACAAGTAGTTTAGGTGATAATCAATCAAAGAGAAATTGAGGGAGCTAACCCTTAAACCTAGAGGTTTGCCTCTACTATAGTCAACCCATAGGCCTAAAGTTAATTGAATGTTTCACTCAATCTAGAGTAGGCTTGATAATCTATATCTATGGTGCAAGATTGAGTGACTATAGTTATATAGTATAAGGAGATGATCATGTGTATTTACCTTTGTAAAAATGGGAAAGTGCACACATTATGATCATCATGGAGGATTTCATAGGATTTGAACAACACCCTAACACTACATTATGGATAATTATTACTATTGTGGCATTTAACCTCAAAATTGGTACACCAAAAATTACTACAATTTTAATGTGCATTATTAATAATCAGATTCTATAAATAAGAAGCCATTGAGGCTATTTTTACATTCACAAAGGGCTTAATTACTATATATAAACTAACATATACCTTAGATCTTAATTGTAGTGTCTCCCTAGGTTTTTGAATGTCTTCATATACTAATTTCACTTAAAGGTATAGTTAACCTTACTAAAAACAATTTTACATGTTGAATAGGTTTTATATCATATTAAATATTAGATATTAAGGTGTTAAACCATACACCACATGCACAAATGCTTTTATTAAGTTATTTATGAATATTATTTAAAGTAAATAAGCTCTACTACACAAATTCAAGTATATAAAAATCATTAAAGAATGCTTCCTTGAGTGGATAATAATATATAATAGTTTGTTATGGGTCAAACTTATGATACCATGTGTATGCAAAATATAGTAATGTAATAACACTTTATCTTTTCTTCCATTATTACATGGTGACACCCTTTACACACCAAATAAACTCACATTTATAGACATGATCAATAAAATTTTACACTCATAAATAATATGGTAGACTCAATGGCATATCATAGGTGCAATATTATGGTATTTGAATTTGTGCAATTAGCACATTAGTGGTTGCCTATGCACTCAAACATTGGCTACCTCTAGGGTCACCTCTACCTATGCCACCCAAATTTAATCTTGATGTAGGTACATATACTCTAACCCAAACACTAGTTATTTTTGATATTGGGTTAGTAATTTTGTTCGATACTAATATGCATATAAATGTTATTCCTCTTGACATACTATCATATTTAATTAAATTACCAAAGTTCCATCTACAACATGCCTAACATATTTGAACTCTTAGACCATGCTACCAATATCACATTTAGTCCTAATGTTTTATATGGTACCACTTGTTATAATAGGCTCTTAGATACATATTTCTATCGAACTATGTTATTTAAGACAAATCAACATGTTTACCTTTATTTATTTCTCTATTTCAAGTATATTATGGGTGGTTTTTTCCTAGCTAATATGTGGTTCTAAATGTCTATAGAATCCCAAGTCACTTAATAAATTTCCTCCATCATTCCATTTTTCACATTGATGTGTTTTTCTTCATATTTATAGTGTATTCCTTTAAAATAAGATTCATCCTCATGCCATTTCAATTATATGTAGGTTATCACATCATCTCCCTCCCTCTACTCCCACTCTTCCTAGGATCCATAGCAGTAATCAATCTTTTCTAAAAAAAATCATATTTATGCCTCCTAAATTTTCAAGTGTTCAGATTCTTCATGATAAAACTATCTAATTCTCTACTATTAATAATTTAATCATGTACACCTTACCTACCATTTCCCTTCCACCTTATGTTTAGTCCATGTATAGTCCATGTATAAGGGGATTATTTTAATGATTTTGGATTCCTAAAAAACATGTCAAGTAATAAAATTAGTTGAATGTAGTCAACTACTATCCAAGTTTTAAATAATATAGTAAAATAATTTAAAAATGCATATCATTTAGGCATGTGAAATAAATACATCAAGTACTAAGAAGATAAGGGATAAAGATAGAATATTTTATTTGTTACTCTATTAAGGATTATGGTTATGATGAAGAATCATCACAAGGATATCATGAAATTGTAGTCTATGTTTATTCTATATTTTGACCACTTTTACATTTTAGACATTTGTACCAATTTGGGATAGTAACATTTACACTTATGTCCACTTACAATGTAAGTGTCTAGTGAAAGATATGTGTAAGAATGATTCCCACTTTGGACCAAGCCTATGATATCCCCTATATGACTATTATGTGCATTCAATTTTTATTGCATGTGTGCCAAATATAGATCATAAGAAACCCTAGTTCCTTTGTATTATACCTATTACAACCTTGTAAAAAGGGCTTAGTAACATGATTTGACGTAGCCATAGAAACCTTGTTGTTACTAAGTACTACTTACATATCCAATACTCCTAAGAGGGCCTTAGAGTCACATGTAGTTCTCCTCCTATGAATGTGTGTGGAATTATAATAGTATGAATATATGATCTTTATCCTAGTGACCCTTGGTATAAGTGATGCAATAGTATATTTGACCTTTTGAATGATTCAAAGATTTGATTCAATGGTGTAGTGTAATTTGATACATTGAATGAATAATACTTTCTTATTAGAGAGTTGCCTTATCAAATTGGAAGGTGTTTTAATTTGACCATAGCCTTTATATATATATTAACCTTTTTAATTTTAATTATAACCTATCAACATGAAAAAAATTGACCATAGTATGGGCAAAGAGGCCTAATAAAATTGTCATGAAGAGAAAGATATAGAAAAGGATAAAGGATAAGCCTGGAAAGTTACATGGAAGATGGACACTAATGTTGTTTCTAGTGTTTAGGATAGATGCAATTTTTCATGGCATACATTGGGTAAATATAAATAGACATAGCACATAGGCCTAAGGGACAGGTAAAACTAGTGAAATAAGGTGAAACTAAAGAGGTCCATGAGATATTGCATCACTAGATGTCTAATTCTTAGTAAAAATATATATACATAAAAGAAGATTATAAATGTGTAATTGCACCAAAATTGGTGCCTACATTCCCTCCCATTTAATCTATTAATGCAAGAAAAATTGGAATTACTAGTTTAAAGGAAAATAAAATGCATACCATTGTGTGGACAACACACCTTGTATTTTTTTGAGTTTTTTCTTCAATATTTAATCCTTTGAGCATTATATTCAATAAAGGATATGAAAAAAGTTAAATTAGCATACATAATCTTTATGTAAGTAATAATTAAAAATAGAATAAAGAAAGAGCATTGATAGAGTACACTTGTGTATGTGTCTTGTAATAATTAGGTCTAGAGTGATAGAAATTGTAGAAGTAAATAGGGGACTTGTAACCTCCCCCATCTTCTGGTTAGTAAGACAAGTGAATATAAAAGTAGTAAATTGTGTTACACCATGGTGGTTCTATACCTAGGGTAAATAGTGTTGAGAGGTGATCATGCTCCCAACCCAAAATAGGAAGAGTGGTGTTTTGACCATCAAGAATATAATTTCTTGACAAGCACAACTTGAGTGATATATATATATATATATATATATATATATATATATGTACATATATAGTACATACATATATATGTACATATATATATATATATATGTATATATATATATGCACACACACACAGATATATATATATATACATACATACATATATATATATATATATGTATGTATGTATGTGTGTATATGTATATATATATATATATACACACACACATACATACATACATACATACATACACACACACACACACACATATATATACATATATATATATATATATATATATATACATACATATACATACATACATACATACATATATATATATATATACACAAATACATACATACACACACACACACACACACACACACACACACACACAGATATATATATATATATATATATATATATATATATATATACATACATATACATACATACATATATATATATTTATATATATGTATGTATGTATGTATAGCTCAGGGGTGAGTGATGTAATCAATTTTACCCAAAAACATTTGTGAGACTAGATGATGTAATCCATCTAATCACACAAAAATGGAAAACCAATCAATACAATTAGGTAAGGCTCAATATAGTTAGTGGATGCCTAATTAGGGTATCCGTATGTAATTTTTTTGATATGGTAGGAGTCCATAAAAGATCTTTGTAATTTTGAAACTAATTTTTATTTTGAAATATTAGTTACACATTACATAACATATGCATGTTGGATATGTCTCATGCTAAAATAATTTATACAAAATGGTACCAATGTATAGAACTTTTTCACAACTATGAATCTAGATCATATACTATGTATGTTTTTTCAAAGTATTCCATCACTATACATGGAAAAATCTAAAAAACTAATATAGGTACCAATATGAAGGACATGTTTCCAAAACATGCCCCCACAGTAAACAAGAGATGTTGAATATTGAATAGGTGTCAAGAGCATGCTTCCAAAGAATACCCCCACTAAATTTTATAAATATTAATGTGTGGAAGTCATTCCCATATGAAATTCCCCCATTCAATTTGAAAACTAATATAAGTACCACATACTAAATGTATATGGAGAACATAGTTTCAAAGCATGCCCTCACTATAATCTAAAAAATATGACAAGTGTGTTTCATTATGTACAATATGTTTATAAACATGCCCCTACTAAGATGACCCCATTTTGAAGGGAGATAATATAGTGTCTTTTGGTCATCTCCTTAAAAAATGAAAATAAATGATGTGCTTGATATGATTTACTTGATATTATTTTGAAAGTATTATGGATAATAACTCGCAACATTATTTTTGATAGTATTTAGAATGCAGCAAGCTATTTGTGTAGTAAAAATTTTAGTTATTTTTTTTAGTTTTTTAAAATTTTAAAACTTGGTATAATATAAATGTCTCATTATCTATATCCCAATGTAACTTTTGGTTTTAAATTTGGATAACTAAGGATCAATAAATTATTATTTAAAGTTGTGCCAAGGTGGTATATTAGGTTAGTTGTTGTAGTCATATAAAATGTAAAAATTGGTAACTTGAGCATGCAATTAACATCCAACCCATAAGTCCCTCTTGTTTTCTTTCATGACCCTCATAAGCATCTTTTCACTAATTCCCATTCATCCATAGCCTTCCAAACTTGATCCTAGATCATCCAAACTACTCTTTCCATGATAAATCCATCCCCCTAGGTCTTGTTAGCTAAGGACAATAGCACCCAACTTGGAATATAACACTAGTGCTACTATGTTCCACTTTTAGCACTCTTTTCCAAGTGCATTTTTTGCCCCAATGGTTAGTTCCTTCTAATTCCCCATTCTTCTCCTTATGGGCCTTATGTGAGTACATTCAACCCATGACTAATAGATCCATATAAAATCACATTCAAAGATCATTTGGATAGGGTTGGTAATTATCACTAAGAAAGCAAGACTACTTAGGCAATCTTCTTTATTTTATATATAAAGCTAGCAAATACACTTAAAAAGTTATCCAAATCCTTATACCAGTCCTTAACAACCTCAAGAACATCTAATTTATAATTTTTCATCTTCATACACACTATTACACAAATCACATCAAGTGGGAGAACTACATATGGATTGATCCCTCTTCAGCGTATTGGTATGTAGGTAGTGTGCCCACATAATGGGTGTAGATACATATTTACTAAATCTTACACATACTAACCCACCCTATTTCTCAAATTTGTTCAAAGTACAAAGGAGTCTAGGGTTTTGAAGACAAAATCTTCTCTACAGGGAGTTTCATAGACATTCAGTAGTCAAAACTTGAGAAGAGAGGTCACATAGACATAGTAAATAAAACCTAGAAAGCTCAAGTCTCATAGACAATAGTGGTAGAGGTAGACTATAGTGATGGTGACACTAGTGTCTTATTTTATCAATCCTATCCAGCCATAAAAAAAACTCTAGATCCTAATTTGTGACACTATCCCAGTCCCACATAGTGAATTCCAAACACTGCAATAGCCATTTTAGTTAGTTTCTAGCTAAGTCCTATTTGTTTCCCTTATTACTATTTTTATAAAGATTAAAATTATAGTAAAATTACATAAACTAGTAGCTTAATTATTTCATATTTATTTATTTATTTTACTACTCAGATCCTTTAACTAAATTAGGAATAATACATAAATATTCCCAAAACTATTAAATCATTTGTTGAACCCAACTTACTTCATTTGAACATAAAAAATGTAAAAGCCCTAGGGTAAATTTCCTATTGATTTTTACTATATTTTAATGATTTTTTATCTGCATATTTAAATAAAAAATTAACACAACATTTTAAAATTTCATAGTAATTTTAAAATAATTCTCTTTCATACCCTAGTTATCCATACTAGGTCCCAGTATTTTGCCACTAATTTTCCTATATTTTTCTAATTTTTTACTAGCATATTATAATAAAAAAATTACCTCAAATTTCAAAATTCAATAGTAATTTTTAGAAATATTTATTTTTTAAAACCCTAGTTTCACACCTTAGGTCTCGTTAAATGACAATCTTTTCAATAAATTTTTTATTTTTTTTACTTCCATACCTAACTCAAAAATTCACTTTATATTTCAAAATTTCATAGTAATTTTCAAAATAATTATCTTCCAAACCCTAGATGCATATACAAGGTCCCATTACTTCCTGAGGTATCACCTTACATGTTTGTGAGCTTTATATCATTTTTATGCACTTTCCAAATTTCTATTTTTAGGAATTTATATTTCTTATATCTAGTACATTCCTTCTATAGCACCTTGATTATTACATATTATTACAAAAAATTCAATCAATATTTGTTTTGTTTTCCTATCTTAAAAATGGTCCAATACATTGGTTTTGATGAAACTGATAAAAGGGAACTTCATGAACTTTTAACTAAACACCCTGACATGCAATATGATATGATTAAAACACTTCAAAAGGAACAAACAAATGTGAACAATGGTAAATCTTCTCAAACCATAGAGCAACCAATTATAAATGACACTACAGGGGTAACTATGTCTCAATAACCCCCTATAGTAGCCCAACCTACCTCTATGCTACTAGCTACATCTAGTACATCTTTGTCTCCTAATGTGGTAGCCCTTATGCAAGAGATAAGATCTCTTCAATCCAAGGTGTTATATCTTGAGCAAGGTGCCTCTAGACTTACATAGGCTTTGGATTATTTTTCTCTATTATATACACCATTATCATGTCACATTAATTTTACACCCTTACTATAAGTTCTTATTCAACCTAAGATTACTCTATATGATGGTAAGGGTGATCTAGAGACACATTTGAAAACTTTTCATGAAACATGCTTGGACTATGTACTAAATGACTGGCTACTTACCAAGTTATTTACATAAAGCCTAAAGGATTATTATTTACAATGGTTTTACAACCTATCAAATTAGTCAGTCAATGCATTCAATCCTTTAGCTAACATGTTCCTAGCTCATTTCAACATTAACATTGGTCATAAGGTTTCATATGCCCAAGTATCACAATAGAAAAAAAGGTCAAATGAACATCTCATAGATTATGATCTTCAATATAAGACTATTTTGGCTAAGATGACTAGCCCCATGGCTAATCAAGCATTACAAGATCTCTTCAAATAGAGCCTTCTACCAGCTTTGCATGAATAAATTATGTTCAAAAGATTCTCTTCCTTCACTAAATTATGTCACACACTAAAGGAAAGAGAAGACAAGTTAATTTCAATGGGAAAATACAATTACACGAGCACATTAGAAATAAAAAACAAGAGTAATAACAATGTCCCATACAAAGTCAAGGTTAATGATAGCAAGACTCAAAATCAACCAATAGTTAATGTGGCTTTTGAGCCCCCTCAACATGTGGTTTTATCAGCACCTCCTTGATGAACCTTTACCAATTTACCAATTTCTCCAACTAGAGTTTTATAATAGCTATTGTAATGTAACATTATATCTCTCCCTACTATTTTAGAAGTTGAACCAACAAAGCCTCTTTCATGGGGATATGATCAACAAAAATTTTGTGAGTTTGATGGGGTACCAAGCCGTACAACAAATAGTGCATTAGTTTGAGACACAAGATATAGGATTTGATAGATGGAAATAATATTTATCTTTGAACTTTAGTGGAGCCTCCTTAGGCAAAGCAAACATAGGATAAATATTTAAAAATCTTCTCATATCCCTTTTTGTAGCATTCTAAGAAAGAGATAGGGAACACATTAAGGGTTCACCATGCATATTATACACATCCACCACCAGATAGATATAGGAAACCTTTAGTTGAGACACATCATTTGAGTGACATGATTGGTGTATATAATTCTAGAGTTCTAGTTAGACCTTCCATATCCTTCTTAGAGTAGGAGATTGTCGAGGATGATTCAGATTATCATCCACTATTTATGAAAGCTTCAATTCATAATAATCCTATTCATAGTGTTCTCATAGATAATATATATAGTGTGAACATGTGTACTATGACATTATTACATCATTTGAGATATTCAAAGCAAGATATTACCCCATTAGACATAGTTATTAGTGGATTCAATGGGAATATATAGAGTTCATTTGGTGAGATTGTACTTCCTATATAGATTTGTAAAACACATGTGGCTACACCATTTACTATAGTTCCCAATGTAGGAGTTTTTTATTGTTACTTGGAAAACCATGGATTTATAAACTTTGAGTAGTACCTTCTATAGTTCACAAATGTATGAAATTTATTCACACTAATCAGGTTGTTACAGTCGGTGAAGTTCTATATGAGTTACCACTCTATACTTCAGATCCATATATTATTATAGAGTCACTAGTTTTCATTTTTCCACTAGTTATAGCTACTCTAGTTTTTATTTAGGCATAGCTAAGGCATCCATTTATAGCACATAGAATTCATACACCTCTATAGCATCAAGATCTAGACAGCTTCTAGCTATAGTGTTTACACCCAGGGTAGTATCATTAAGATTTCATACATCTACTCATAGAATAGATGATTAGAGTGTTTTTCTTACTACCATATGGGTCCCTAAGAGCCCTATAGTTTCATACACTTCTTATAGTTATAAGGGGACCCCACACTTAATTTCTACTTTAGATATTTTAGAGCATTTACAACATATACAACTTTTAGAGCCATAATCTCAACCCTCCCATGGTGATTCATGATCATGCACGATCCCTTTCCTCAATATAGGACACCATGATAAGGAGTCTCCCATGAGAATCATTAGTTAGTATCATCCCTTCCCAACTTATTTGTACATAACTTCTCTTCAATTTCTTGTACATAGATCCTTCTCAATCGTGTGTATATGGTCTTCTTATGATTGATTGTACATAACTTATATCAAAATCCAAAAACATTTAAATATTTCAAAATATAAATGCAAGAAAATAATTTAAAAAACACCAAAAATATTTTGATTGTATTCATCATCCATGCTTTACATTTTTACTACTATGTTAGACTTACATTTATTGTTCTATGCTATTATTTATCTATATATCTACATTACCATGCTTCACTTGATCTTCTTTGAGTGTGTGTAGTGACATCTAGATCCTTGATTGCTTCACTCTACTCATTGAGGGGTGATACTAATTCATACATTACAGACAAATATTGATATATCTTCCCCTTAGGGTATCTTCTACATGTAGTTGACTACACCATCTAGACTATGTCATTCCTACACTACACACTCTAGTTATCATTTTGTTGTACATTACTTACTAGTTTACATAGATTACTCTATCGATACTCACTAGTATATAACACTCATGTATTCTATTAACATATACTTAGTCTTGTACTACATGTCTTGCATAACTTTAATTTTTTTTCCTTGATTAGTTAGATGTGATTATATTCCTAGTTTTTACATACTTTCCTTTCTTGCTTTGCATCGCTAGGTATGATTGCATTTCTCTATTCTAGTTTTATCTCTTGTATGTGCCTTAGGACATTTTCCAATGTCCTTTGCTTCAATTCTTGTGTGTAACTTAGGACATTTACCAATATCCTTTGTCTATCCTCTTTTATTTGATTGTGGCTTTCATACCAACCTTGGTTTTTTTATTATATGTGTATATGGAATTTGAACATGCCTTTTATACTTGTTTTCAAGTTTGAGTGCCATGATCCCATGTACCTTGTTTGTTTGGACCCTTGGCCACTCTTTTATGATTCTTCATTTTCTCCTTGTATGCTTGTTGCTTGATTATTTTTTCAATTATTTGTAATTCCATGATTCACATCATGAATTATTCTTGATTTCTTGGATGCCATGATAGACATCATGTTCCATCCCTCCTTGAAAACTAACATATAACAACTAACCAGAATTTTATTTCTAATAAATTACATTACACATGTTATTACATTGATATAACTATCTAAGCATACCCCTATTAATCTAAAAATATGTCATTATAAGCCATGTTATATCTTAAGATATCTTGTCAATTATCAATTTTATATCATTGTATCTTTGTCTCTTTCTTCTGAGGGTAGTCATTGCAAGGTGTTCATTTCTACCCTAAAAAGAAAGTGAAATAAAAAAGGGTTTTTTCATAGAGATCAGAGATCTTAATAGTCAAAAATTCAAATTTTAGAACACCCAGAATAGTAACCAGAGATCAAACTAGATAGAATAAACTAGGTAGATAGTGAAAATGTTAGAATAGTTACAAAATTTGGCCCAAGATAACAAAAATAAGATTAAACTATAGTGTTGGTACCATTACTAGCTATTTTTGCCACTCTTGTCCAAATAATAGAAAAACTAGACGTTTTAGAAGTAGGCATAAAAGTAGTTTTAGCTATAGTATTGCATAGTCAGACTAGTTCAGAATCAATAGTTTTAAGTATACTTTTTCTCAAAGAATCCAGATATGGGGGGAATCATGCATGGCATGATGGATATCACTTCCAATTCTAGACATGATAGTCGGTATAACTTCTTAATTAGAATCCATGTTTTAAACACTAATGATTAGGGGTAATGTGCATGGCACATTTCTTTTCTTTTCTTTTTGAGTTCAGTATTACCCAAGCATTCTCAGTATTTTTCTGCCTTATTCCATATATAGGTGGTTGGGATAATTTTGGAGTGGATTTCATACAAGCATAACTTACACATTTTGAAGTGGATTTCATATAAGCCTAGTGCATCAATTTTATATTGGCTTTCATATAAGCCTAATCTCCATTTTTTAGAGTGACCAAGAGTGGCCTATTTTATAGCATACATTCAACTATCCATGCCAACATTGTTAGATCATAATACATTAATGGACTTTAGAACCCATCCCATATAACACAAATCCATATTGATATCAGTTCATAGCTTCACTTCATAAGGTAATGATAGAGCCAATGAACTAGCTAACATTTGTATTCTTAAGCCACTTATTTAGAGGGATTACACATATAGTTGAAAAATTGATTAACACATACATGACCACCTTGATTCACTTAGTAGGTGATGATGGATCCAAAGGGATATTCTTTACATTCTTGACCCACTACTATGGAATTAAGCACTTAGTTCCATTTGTGATATTAATCTTGGTAGAACACACATCTAACATCACTTAGTATCACAAAAAGTTTTATATTGGTTTGCATACCTAGTGAGGTGTATTAATTCATTTCTCTTCCTCTATTTCTTACCCATCTTTTATATGTTCTTATTTTATATATAACATATTTGGTAAGAACTAATTTACTCTTTTTTATCTTGCATATTTTCACTTCATAGCCTACTCTCTCTATGCACACCCAGCATCACACAGCTTCATAGGCTTCACCCTTATAGGTAAGTTCAAGTTCACTTTCTATTTTTCCTTTATCATAGTATTTTGATTTGTTGTATCACTAGAATAAAGAGGGGGAAAATGTAGTCATATAAAATGTAAAAATTGGTAACTTGATCATGGATAATGACACCTAACCCATAGGTCCATTTTTCTTGCTTTCATGACCATCATAAGCATCTTTTTATTAATTATTAGTCATTTTTAGCCTTCTAGACCTAATCCTAGCTTAGCCAGACTTCTTTTTCCATGACAAATCCATCCACTAGGTCCCATTAGCTAAGGACAATAGCACCCAACTTGGACTATAACATCGATAACACTACTATCCACTTTTGGCACTCTTGTCCAAGTGCATTTTTGGCACAAATGGTTAGTTTCTTCTAGTTCCCCATTCTTCTTCTTATCAACCTAACATGAGTGCATTCAACCCATGACCAATAGATCCCTATAAATTCCCATTTAAAGATCATTTAGAAAGGGTTGGTAATTATCACTAAGTAAACAATAATATGAGTAAGACTACTTAGGATATCTTCCTTATTATTTGCATACAGCTAGTCAATACACTTACAAACTTGTCCAAATCCTTAAATCAATCCATATCCATCGCAAACATATCTAGTTTAGCATTTTTCATCTTCATACGCACTATTACACAAAGTACATCAAGTGGGAGAACTACATATGGCTTGATCCCTCTTCTTAGTATTGGTATGTAGACAACGTACCCACATAAGAGGTGTGAATACATGTTTAGTAAATATTACACAAAATAACCCCCCTCCCCCCCTATTTCTTAAAATTAGTCAAAATAGAAAAGATTCTAGGGCTTTGAAGATGAAATATGCTCTATAGGGAGTTTCATGGACATCTGGCAGTTGAAACTTCATAGGTAGGGTCACACAAACACAATAAACAAAAATTAGAAAGATCAAGTCTCTTGGATAATAGTGGTAGAGGTGGACTACATTACTAGTGCCACTAGTGTCCTATTTTTATGCTCCTATCCAATCATAAAAAAAATCCAAATCTTGATTTGAAACACTATCCTAGTCTCGCACAATGAATTTCAAACCCTGTAATAGTTATTTTAGTCAATTTTGAGCTAAGTCTTATTTTATCTCCCTTATTAATATTTCTATAAAGATTAAAATTAAATTCAAATTAAACAAATAATTATCTTAATTATTGCATATTTATCCACTAATTTTACTACTCAAATCGTTTAACTAAATTAAGAATAATACACCAAAATTCCCAAAAATTTTAAATCAGTTGTAATAAATTTTTGAAGTCACCTATATTTTGAAAATTTTATGGATTTTCATCTCTAAATATAGATAATAAAAATTTCATGTGGAAGATATCCTCACACGATGTGATTTGATGTGCGTTAGAGTGCCTCATCCAGCTAGGATTTTTTTGAGTTGGTAGCTTAATGACAATTTATTGGTAATTTTGGTTTTTTTTTTAAATTTAAATTTTGAGAATATTTTAAAAGGTTTTTTTTTAGGATTATTACATCTATGTATTGGATGCATGTCTTATGAATTCAATGAAATAATCCACTTTTAGATGATATTGTCTGATGTTTTGGTGTAATGTAAACCTTAGCTTCCAACACTCCTATCTTGTATGAACACTAGCATCTAAAAATAATGTCTTTGTATTTTATGTTAAATTTATTAACATTTATAAATTTTTGTATCAAAATATGATCAATAACAATTTTTTATTTTTTCTTTCTTGATTGTAAAGGGATTTTTATATTTAAGAGTTCTGATATAATCATCATTATTTGATATTAATTGAGTTGGGTCTCGATGCAACTGAATGGGTTTTTATTGATCAAGTAGGGTTGGGGCATGTGGACCTTTTGGCACAAACCCCATATGATATCCACCTCCTCACAACCCTAGTAAAGAGGTGGAATATAGATAAATGTATATTCTAGCTTTCTACTAGTGAGATGACCATCATCCTAGAGGATGTATATTAGATTTCTTAGTTATCGATTAGGGGTGAGAGAGTTCAAGTTGAAAATTATGTTAATTATGTCAATATTCATCATTACCATGTATGTTTTACTAGTTAGAGGTATCTTGAGATAATGTTGAGTAGTATGGTTTAATTTGATGACTTTATTAATGGTGATATTCAGTGGATGTGGAAGTTTATTTGTGTGTTATTCACATCATTTATAACTATGGAGGGTGGGATTATTGGTATTTCTTATTAGATGTATCATATATTACATCATATTAATTTGGATATGAATAGATATTTGTGGGCTCACACTATAGTATCCCACTTGTACATGGATATCTACAAACTTACATTGGAGAGTCATGGTGGGGTAATTAGATTAACAACTCTAATTCATGTATAGGCTTATGAGCATATCATAGTAGATCATGTTGGATTCACAAAATTATTTAATGATTTTGGATTCATAAGTGAAAAATCAAGTAATAAACTATTTTAATGAAATTAGGTACTATCTAGGTTTTAATTAATATAGTATACAAATTTTACAATGTACATCATTTATGCATGTGTAATAAATATAATAAGTACCAAGTTACTAAGGGATAAAGAGAGTGTATGTTTTTTACTCTAATATCAACTATGATAGTGATCATTTTTTTTTATAATGATGTCTTATAAGGTTGGTTTATGTTTATTCTATGTTTTGACCACTTTGAACTACCAAATAGTTGCATCGATATAGAATGGTAGCATCAACACTTATGTCTATTTATGACATAGGTGTCTAGTGAGAGATATGCATAAGAATTAATCCCAATTTGGACCAGGCCTATGCTATCCCATATATAACTATTATGTGCCTTTGATTTTGATCACCTATGTGTTAGATCTAGATAATAGATAACCTTAGTTCCTTTGTATTATACCTATTACAATCTAGTAAAAAGGGGTTAGTAACATGAGTCGAGTTATCCCTAAAAAATTTATTGTTTTTAAGTGCTACCTAAAAATACAATACTCCTAAGAGAGCCTTAGATTCACATGTAGTTCTCCCTCCTATGCATGTATGTGTAATTATAATAGTGAAATTATATTATCTTTCTCCTAATAACCCTTGGTAAAAGTGATACAATATTATATTTGACATTTTAAATACTTCAAATATTTGATTTATTGTTGTAGTGTAATTTAATATCTTAAAATGAACATTACTTTCTTCTTAGAGAGTTACTTTATGATATAAGAAGGCATTTTAATTATAACATGGTCATTGTTAATATAGTAACCTTTTGAATTTGGATTATAACCTAGAAACATGTGAAAATCCAACCATAGGATGGGAAAAAAGGGCTAGTAAAATGGTCATGAAGTGAAAGATATGGAAAAATATAAAAAGATAATCTTGCATAGTTGTGTTGACACTGGACACTAACATCAATGCTAGTGTCCAGGATGGATTCA
>JARHVA010005846.1:1052500-1080879 GCA_037957365.1 Torreya grandis
AATAACATTTGAAGAAGCCTTTATTGGTTATAGTGAAACCTTTATCAAATTTTTACTTTAAAACCTATTGAATAAATAAATAATACTTATTTTCATTCTTATATTACGTGTCATGTGTGAACTATGTAATTTTTTTGATCTTGTCTAGTAAAAGTTTACTTTCCTAGCTAGTTGTCCATGCTTTCTCACCATTACACATAAAATACTACTATTATAGGTAATTTTTATTTATAAAACTTTTATATGAATTATTTATAAGTGTAATTTCATCATTTATATCTTCACAAGGTTAAGCATCATGATCCTAAGTGTTTTAATACACTCTTGAGACTTTTAATGAAACACTTATGTCATATTCATGTCAAGGTTATAGGTAATGTGAAATAGATGGCTTATTTACCTAAAATACTATATATTCAATCAATTATAAGACTAATTTTATTGGTGAATTACCTAATTTAAGATTTAATATAACACTCTTTTCCCTTTTCTTAGTAATTAAATAGTTTAGTAATAGTTTCTATGAAGCATCAAGGGAGATAGCCAAAATCTAGAGGTTCAATACACTTAGTAGGTCACCCATAACTTTGTATTTTTCCCATTTTATAGATTAAATTAGAGGAATTGAAACACCCTCTAAATGGTGATAATTTAATCTATAAAAGTTTTGACATGCTAAATAAGACATAATTTGAACAAGGACTACCTGAGATTGATATTAGTCTTGGAAAATTTGTAGCTGTAATAACCTCTTTCATGTAAAATCCAGTGACTCAAACAAGTTCCAAGATATTGGTTTTAGACTAATAAGACCATGTTTTGTTCTAAAGGTGACTACAAGATCAAATGTAAAGGTATTTCATTTGATTTTTTTGAGTTACCTTTATTTCTAGTCAAAATAAATAGGTTCCTTCATGTTTTTCCCTACACCAAGTCTCCTAGAAGAAGGATTCAATTTACATATAATCCAAGTCTTCATAAATTTCGTAGGATGGATATAAATCTTCCATTTATAGCCTTAAACGGTGGTTCTCCCATAAAACTTACCCAATATGATGACATCCTAATGGAATCCCTCAAGAGTGTCCCATATTTTAGTAGAAAGAGCACTATTACACCCATTAACATATAAGAGATATGGCTAATTTTTTCAATATCCATAATATTACACAAGAGAATATATAAATTAAGTTGTTGAAAATAGATTTAAAATTAAAATCATTAGAGTGGTATCTAACCTTAGCCCCTAGTTCTATTGATTTATGGGATGAATTAGGAGAGAATTTCATTAAAAGTTTTGAGGATACGACCCTAGTTGAGGAATTAACCACCATAAATATCCCCCAAGATTTCATGCAATATTTCAATTCTATGATCCAAAATACAAGGGATAAAATTCTAGTTTTTGTGAGTTCTACTCTAAATATGCATTTCTTTACTACCGCAAGTCAATGAATAGTGACATAATTACTATTATATAGTTCATGGGAGGAGAGACTACATGATTCTTATGACCTTAAAATCAAATATTAAAATAATATTATCCAATATGGAAAAATATCCTCAAGGCCTCTTAGGCTACTATTTCTTGATATTCAGCCTTATACTCCATCTCTTGCTCCTATTCCTACACATAACAATCATTAACAAGTTGACCCTAGCCATTTACATGAAATACAAGAGTTAAAAAACCCAATTAAATACTAAGGGAATAAGATAGAGGATTTAAAGTGACACCAAACTCAACATTATAAGTCTTATCAAGGTCCTTATTAGTCCCAATAGTCCTATTATCCCAATAGGCCTCCCTTTAAAATCAATTCTAAAGGATAAGGGAAGATTAATCTAGCCAAACCATACAATAATTTCAATATAAATGTTGCCTCTTCTTCAAAGGCCTTAATATCAATTAAAAATAATCCTGTGTAATATTTTTGATAGTATCAACCTCATGATTAGCTTCATGATCAGTATGCCTATTAAAATGATTCTTTCAATCAAGATTTCAAGGCTCAATATGTCATAGTACCTTTTATGACTCAAGATGATGTGTCTACTTAAGGAGAAAATAATGGAAGATAGTTCCAATCATATGTCACTATAGTGAATTGGTAAGAGGGAGATTGGTGTGCAACTAATTAGCTAGGAGAGACAAGTAATATTGACACTTCCATATCATCCAATATCAAGTCTAAGAAGAGGGCAATGGAAGAAACCCAAAGGGTGGGTAAAGGATATTATTCACATGTTCAATTGCATCAAAGGATTAATGGGTCTAACACAACCCATAAAGTTCAAGATACACAAAGAAATTATAATATGAATACTAATACAACACCTCAACCTTCACAAACACAAGCTCAAAATAACATTGCATCTCTTAGAGGATAGTCAAAGATTGGTAATTATACAATCAAAATGATAGATTAGATGAATAAAGTCATGTGGGTATCCCAATGTGGGATACATTATTCATTCCTAGTTAAAAAACCTCTACTCTAAGAAGAATTATCTATGCTCCACTTACCAGTAGGATAACCAAGGGAAGATAATACAATTTTCATTAATACTTCCACACCTACTGATAGATAACCAAGAAAGTATGGTAAACCCCATCCCTTATAACTTTTTATTATTATGAGTGACTCCTTAGTTCAAAATTATATGATTGATAGTGGTGATAGTACTTCATTAATGCTGAAAATAATACCTAATCAATAGGCCTAAAATATGAACCAGTCACCAAAGGAGTTTGATATCCAATTTTGACCATAACTGGCTTTTGACCAAACTTCAGACTGATTTCTACCAAACATTTCAAATTAAGCCTAGGAATAAATAAACATCCCAATTTAATCCATACATAATTTCTTAATTCTCATAATTATGTTGAGGTATATGTATTTGGGGTATACTACCATATTCAACAATAACCTCTCATGGATTCATCTCTAATCACTTTACAACCTAACAACTGGTAGTTTGGCCTATGGATCCATTAAGCAGGGTACTTTAACAATTATTAAAAGAGATAAATTTATAATCAAAATGAATCAACTAATTAAACTAGATTAAATTCTTAGCTAGTTAATCCATTTTCAATTAGTGAATATCTAAAAATCAAAATTATAAAATTCAAAATATCAAGCCTTTTCGTCATTGCCTTTATGAGTTGTCAAGCTCTCCAAAAATATCTAATTTGAGAGCCATGCCTATTAATTTAAAATCATAATTACATGATAAATTTTGACTCAATTGGAGTTAGCATTAACTCACCAAGGGATATTTTGTACTCATCCCATGTTTAAACTCAACCCTAACTCACCTTAGCAGAGATTTAACTTTTGAAAGATATAAATATAAGGCCATGCCTATTGATATATAGTATATTTTTGTGTAATATTATTATGACAAAATATACTCAAATATATCTTGCTGTAAAGTTATAGTGCTCATTTGGATGCAAAGAAACCTTTCAAGTAGTGTTACCATGCCAAATTCATAAGCCAATCATCTAAGCCAAGGTGCCAAGGAGAGAAGGAGGAAATGGAGGTTCATGGATAAAGACTTATTGATGCACAAAACTAATAAAGAAACTTAAAAAATACATTTGGAAATCCAAAGAAGATAAAAGAATGATTTCTTTTATGTTCTAGTTGTGTTTTCACTTATATGTGTGTTACCTATGCTCCCCCTAGTGTCTAGGCTAGAGGTGTTAAGTGGTTAGTGTGTTATTTTTATTTTATTTTATGGGAATAACACTATACTAACCTCCCCTATAAATATTCATTCTTCACATGATGGCACAATTGGTGGGACATGCACCCCACAAAGTTGTTCCTAAGGCATTTTATGACATCTTCCTAACAATTTTCATGTTAAAATCCAAGCTTGTGAAACAAAAAGTGGAAATTGAAAGCTCACAAATGTTCTATAGGAAATCATGATTTTTCTCTATACAATTGCATTTTTTATTTCTAAAATCATGATATTGAAAAATATTGTGACTTTACAGTCATGATATCACATTTATAGTCAAGATATTTTTGTAACTATAATGATTTTACTTTAGACCATCATAGTTTTATTATTAATAGTCTATTTTGTTAGTCATGGTATTTCCTTCAATATTGTGATATTGCTTTAACTTATATTATATTGTAGTAACTTATAATATATTTCACTAATAGTCATGATATTTATTATAAATATGATGATTTGATACTAAATAGTTTATGTTACAAGAAGAGTTGTGATATTGCATCGAGAGTTGTAGTATTGTCTTTATTTATGTGATATTTCTCTAATAGTTAGAATTTTGTGCTAACACTCTATTTTTCATGAACTTATGGTTTTGTGATAATAGTTATAACTTTTTAGGTAAATCCATGGTAGTGCTTTGTCTTTTTATAGTCTTACACTATGTGTAAATTTTTTGAAACCTAAGATTTAAAACCCAAAATTCATTTGTTTACTCGATTTTTTCTTCTAAACACAAAGAGCCCTTAACACCTTTTTCAGGACCCTAAGGCCAAGAAAACACATTATAAAACACTCTAATTTTAAAAACTCACATCTAAATTTGACATTTTAAGAGTATTTTACTTGAGTTATTTGTCATTTTGTTTAAATTTTGGGGCTAAACTTCATGACATTTCATTTGGTGATATCAAAATAAACTCTCCTTTTAGTTAAATACTCATAAGATTTTTCATTTTTTTATGTTTGTTGTTTAAGTGTTTGTTTAACAAGATGAGTGTTGCATGTATGCTCTCCCCTCATCCCCTTTAGATAAATTGGGTGATAAAAAATGCCCACTTATTACATTTGTTACTTTTATCCAAAAATGTGGAAGGAAAGTTGCTAAGGACCTCACCAAAAATTTTATTGATTTAGGTGACCCCAAAATTACTCTAAAGTTATTCCACTTTCTTTATTCCATCCATTTTATCTTGTGATTGGGAGTTCATCACCTCCTCATGGGTTCTCTAGGGAAGTGTTGACCAAGGAATTCATCTTCTAGCATCATTTCAACCCCACTCCATTATATGGGTATACAAATTAAGGTCAACTTACTAGGATGCTTGTTTGAGTGGTTCAACAAGCTCTTTTAGTAAGAGATTGCCTCAGAATGTATGATTAAGTTAGATATTGCACTACACCAAGTAATTTATGGATGTAATAGTTTTGAAAAGGACAAGACCTTTTTACAAAAAAATAGTTAATGTGGATCCAAATGATGTGATTATGCCATAGTTTTTTTCCACACATATGTCACCATTTAGAAAGGAATGAAAATTGATAGTTTAGACAATCCCACTTGCCATAGACATATTGTCAATGTACGGTGAGTATCCCAAAGTTCCATGTCAACATATTTACTCTTAAGATAAGAGGGGGCCTAAAATACATAATTTTCATGCACTTTTTATTTTTGGATTAAAATTTTTAAATATTTTTCAAGAGTAGGTATATAAACATAGTTTGATATACAATTCCACCTTATCAGTTTTAGGATTTTTGACGTTACAGTACATTGTTTTTGTCATTTTTCCTTTTTTACATACATTATCTTGTATCAAAACTATGTGTTTGTTATACCACATCCAAAATAAGTTATGTTTTCACATCACTCCTTTATTTAAAAAGGTGTTATGCCTTCCATTTAACAACACACTTTTACTTAATCATTTGTCAAGCTTTTGTGTATGTGTCACTTATTTGAAAGAGGCATCATTACACTACCCATTTCATTCCAAGTCTTGTTCCTAAGATTATTATAATAAACCATTTGTCATATATTTAGAGAATGATAACATCATTACACTGCTCACATTATTTCAAAGACTTATTTCCTTGTGTCCAATTATAATTTCAAAATCATGTGTGCCTTCTTGGTCTATACCTAATAAAGTCAAGATGTTCATTCTTATCTATTTTGTTATCTATTTGAGGAACCTAGCCTTTTCAATTAATTTTTAAATTGGTCTTGATAAGTTTAGATTCAAACATTGAATTTTTTATACATATGCCTCACTTAATTTTGGCCTATACATTGATATTTCACTTTTGGATTGTGTAACTTAGACTAGTTTCTTGCTTAATTTAAAGACTATTTTTATGCCTAAATTTGGGGAAGTGGCATATCTAACATATGGATAAGGTCTAATGTATTTTTTAAAATTATAAATTTTATGTTTAAATATGAATACCTAGTGTTGAAAATTTGTTAGATTTAATCTATTGCCTTCTAGACCTATTTTGTATCAAGTCTACATTTCGTGCCTTGTTTCCAAAAGACCTAGAAAATTCCTATTTATCTTAAGCCTAGTGTGTTTTTAAAGTCTATATTTATTTACTTGTTTCCAAAATACCTAGAAATTTCCCTTTTGTTTTAATTCTAGCTATTATTTTGTGTTTCCAAGATTCTTAGCATCTCACATATTTGCTTTTAAATGTAGTTGTTTTGAGCCTAGCTTTGTGCCTTATTCCCAAAGACCTAGTAAACTTTTTAATCTTTTAACCTAGATTATATTTATTTCAAGAACTCTTTACCTAAGTTTGGAATTAATTTTTAATCATCCACTTGATTATTTATATAATACTTTTAAATTTAGACATTTGATGCTAGACCATTTTAGAAAAAGTTTATTAGTGAGCAATTTGAAGAAATAACTACAATTTTTAGACTAAGTTAGACCAAGGTTGGGTCATTTGTCTTTTGAACATTGTGTTTAAGATTTTTTATAACTTTATACCTTATTTGAAAAAATTTAGTAATTAATTTAGATATGTCTCATTACACTTGTAGTGGAGCCATGTACAATCAAGGTTATGATATTTAGTCATGAATGATGATTTTGTTTAATACCCCTATGATGATGATGTGCTTTGTGAGATAGATCCTTGTCCTCCTTACACTTCTCAATTTGGGTAAAAATGTCAAGATATGCTATCCCATTATTTGGTTAACACATTTCCCTATTCAGAGTAAGATAAATAACAAATCACACAATATCTTACTATCATACCATTAGTTATAGAACAGGTTCAATAATAACCATATTATGTTACTTTACCATCGATGTATGAAAATTATTTGTTTGATCATCACTTGATTGAAAATAAGGATGAGGTTTTATTTATATCTATAAAGGTATGGCCCAATTTTAGAGTAGACTTCCCCCATGAAAATTTACCTTGTCTAGTGAGAGTGCCTCTAAACATGCCTCATACCCAAAATATTGAACATTCCTCTACTATCTATCCTCAATATCTGATTTTGATGTCATATCATGATAAAAATATGGTTTTTAAAAGAAAGTGCCTCATGCAGGACCACTTTATACAAATAAAACAAGCATATCAAACCTATTTGAATCTAGCATCTAATTTTAATGCCATGACCATGTCCAATACTCCACCCATAGAGTTAGCTCCATCAATAGGAGTATTAATAGAACTGATACTTCTAGATAATATGGGTATCGATCCATTTTATCAAATCACTTCATTTTATGATATGAACAATGTCCCATATATTAAAGAGGAGACTACTACTTCTACATAGAATAATGTGACAAACACAGTGGATAACATGCAAGTATCTTCCAATCTAGCCCAAAGTTGTTTAACTACACCAATAAATAGTTTAAAACAACAAGTTAATTTAGTTAACACCATGATTGGTTCACAACGTCAGGGGGTAGGAACTCCTACATCCCAACCATAAAAATACCTCTAATCCTTAACTGGTTACTTCGTCAAGTACACAACCATAATTTTTGAGTAATCAAGTGTTAAATAGTATTTTACCTCATCAACAACTGATAAATACTAATCCACCTCAATATGTGATGAATAATATTCCATAATGACAAAGATAGTATAATCTACCACCAAAATAAATGTAGAACACTACACCACCTTAATAGGGGATAACTAATGTTCCACCTTGATAAGTAGTGACAAACATACCTCTAAAGTTGCATACCAATATGTATTGAAAATCATATAAATTTTATAACAAATATTTTGTGTCTATTGGTCAAAGATAAATGATGAATACACAATAAACATCTAGTTCACAATAGGTGTTTGCATAACTAAGAGGTACCACTATCTAATAAATACTAATTAGGCAATAATTACCTTTTACTCAACACATGCCATAGATCCAAAGAGAGGGCCTTGGTTTATAACAACATCCCCTTATTCAATAAGTTTGAATAATTGGTAACAAGTCCCTACTCAACTTCAGTAGGAAAAATACTTTACCTAGAGCCACATCCTTCCATCACAACCCTAATTCCCTCAAAACCAAGGCTATATATTGAATCCAAAATATAATATCATACAATAATGCATGCAATTTCAATAATAACATCCCAATCCATGGATTCATTTTCTTAGTTGGTTCACTTATCAGACCAACAGTATGCAATAAACCATATCTCCATTATACCCTAGTTAAGGTAATCCACTTTCGACCACCCAAACTCCACCTCAGCCAAATGTTCTATATAGTTTCTTGTTCCAAGAACTAAAAAAAATCAAGGATGTGTTTATCACCATTCAATTAGGGAATCTAACCAAGAAATTTAAATTATATTGTGTGTTCATACACATTCAACATGGAGTATCTTTCAATACCATTTCCTCTAGGTTATGAAACACTAAAATTTGATAATTACAAAGGTAAAGGAGACCCTAAGGCCCATTTGAAAGAATTATTTTTTTCTTGTTAGCCTATGTCTTATAATGATATTTATCTAATACTATTACTTCCCTAAAGTCTAATAGGATTGGATTTAGATTGGTTCCTAAAATTACCAAAGGATTTCATGTCTAATTTTCATGACCTATCAAATAAATTTGTGTAACATTTCTCCTATAATATTAAACATGAGATTTAATTGGTAGATTTGACTTAGGATAAGTAGAAAGTTTATGATATATTTACAATATGTACCTATGAATGAAACCCACTCTTTGAGTCTTTGGTAAAAATTTTGAACCTATTGAAGTGGTGTTTTGAAAGCTCGTTGTAGCTAATATGAATAGTTGGCCAATTATAAAACACTATCTTAAGGGTATTTCATAGCTAGATTGGTACCGAGAGAATTATTTCTATGAATAACATCATATTCATGGGTATAATCTATGTCATTTTTTGAAGATAAAACTCCTTATCAAAAATATGTTGAAAAATAGAGAGATTACATTGGATAATAGATCATCTATGTCTAATTAGAACTTAGGAATATACCAAAACCCTTTTATACAACATAATAATAAAAATTAACAATAACAATAATGAAGGTGAGAACAACAAAAATAATAGTATCAATAGCTACCAAAACAACAACAAAAGTCTCAATTGAATGGGAGTAACCAAGGCCAAAGTGATCCTAACAACCAACAAACTTACCACATAGTTTCACATGACTACATCAAAGTTGTAGCTCATATTATAGGAGGTCACATTTTAACCATCACCATCAATCCTAGACCAAGTGTGAACATACAAAGACCATTATGAAAATAATTTAATCAACCCACCTATGCTAGTAATCCTACCTTGACTTGGGTTTGTAACTAAGTGCAATAGCAAACAAAAAATTACTACTTTAGGACCTTATAATGATAACTCATTATTTCCCTATGACCACAAACAAGTCACTGACATTCAAGACTTATCCTATCTATCCCATTTAAATCATCATCAATTTAAAATGGTCATGTATCCAATCTTAATTGTGTAATCAAAACTCAATGGTCTATGATTACCATTCTAGGCCCACAACCTCTTATTGATGAACCAATCCAACCAATTTTGTTGTCTAGGAACAATTTATATACCACTATTAAGTAAAATACATGACAATATGGAATAAATTTAGAATACACCTCCATAGATCTCTATTTTTGATTTTTTGTGCATGTCTACTATCCATAAAAACATCCTAATAGAGCTCTTAGGCCAATCCAAAGTTCCTAATGACATAATCCTAGACAAATTCTAAGATTTGTTTAGACATCTATCCCTTGGGCAATAATTAACCTTCAATCAAAGTGATATGTCTTCCCTTGGTCCTATCCATAAAAGTCTTCTCTACATTGAATTTGTCACCATATGGGTCAAATTAAAATATGTCCTCATAGACAATGGATTGGGTTTGATTATTGTATCTTGAAGCTCATCAAGCATTTATGATATACAATAGATAATCTACAACTATAAAAAATTATTATCAAGTCCTACGACAATGAAGAGTGGGAATCATAAGGCACCATATGCTTACCAATTATCATTGGGCCTTTTACCCATGATACACTTTTCCATGTGTTAGACCTAGATTTATCTTACAATGTGATTTTAGGTAGACCTTGGATACATGAAATTTATGTAATCCATTTGAAATTACACCAATGTCTCAGGTTTTCTCACTTAAGAATGGAGGTCACCATCAATGGAGATTTATAGTCTTACAAACATTTAAAACATCTGGAAGCTGAGTATGAAATTTACAACTATCACTTTAACCTAGATATAGTCCCGAAAAAGGACAAAGACAAATAAATACTTGTAAATTTACTAGAAGCCAATTTTATAGACCCATATTTCCTTGATTCATCTTCATATATGCCTTCTCTTCAAATGTCTAATCATTTTACCATCTCAACCAATGGCCTAGGAGAGTATTTGACTCATGACACATTTCTCATTAGTAATATTCCACAAAACCCCAAGTCCTATGGAATACCTAAAGCTAAACCAACTTGCATGGAATGGAAAAAATAAATAAAGGGAAAAATCCATAGTCTAACTATAGTCATTTTCACACTAGTCACTGGCCAATAAGAGGACCCCCTTGCTAATGATGAATCCTAGTTGTATAATTAAAAATTGGATAATTGTTACAAAAGTGACAAATATCCCATTCCTAAAAGGATCATGGAGAAACAAGCCTATGAAGGAATAGGCCTAAGGATAAGTCAATAGGGAAATCTTGAGTTAATTTGTATAACTCGGTATAAAGGAACTTATGGTCTCATATTTAAACTAACATGGGGTAACCCCATGTATCTTATTCATGTTCCAACTCTAACATCTAGTGATGATGATGCCATTAAAGAATTAGATTATGATCATAGTATTTATTAATACCTTGTTAATACCAACCTATTTGACCCACATACCATTTGTACCATTGCCCTAATTATTTGGCATAGTCCACTTTCTCTTTATCATCCCCAACTTATAGCCTCCGACAAATAATAATCCATATTGCCTATAGATGAGGTTGGGAATGATGAGGACATTTACAATTTTCCAAGCCTATACAAAAATGTTCTATGGGGAGACCACAAAAATGGGTTTTATATCAAACTGCATTTTATAGCCTATTTTAGAGAATGGGTGAACACCTTTAGACAAAAAGAAAATAATAAAAAATTGAGGTTCCAAAACCTCTTTGAGTCACTTTTGAACTAGGGTAAAAGTAAATAGAAATTCCAAGTTTTTATTAAAAACCTATTTTAGGAATGATTAGATGGAGGTGTTCACCTTTCCTCAAATAAAGCTTAGGAGACCACCAATAAAGTTTTGGGCCTGAATTCATTTTAGTAGAACAACATGACTTTGATCAAATTTCCTAGGAATTTACAATAGTATTTGTAACATGTCCATCCCTAAAATTAGGATTCTTCAATTCATCTTGTTTAGGAGAGCTTGTAGAACTAGTTCAACTAGAGGACTTTGTAATTTCATGCCAATTCAAATCATTTCCAACCCTTTTGGAAGATGGCTCAACTCTCTAAGTATAAATACTATGAAAGTTAAAATCAATACTCTAAACAACCCCACATGGATCAAATTAGGCACATCCCTCACTGAGGAAGAGGGTGAAATCTTTACAACCCTTTTAATGAAATTTTTTGACATATTTGCTTAGGCTTATTCAAAGATTCAATGTTTAGACCCCACCTTCATTGTACACCACCTTGTTATACCTCTTGATGCCAAACCCATAAAGTAAAGACTACACAAGATGCATCCTCATATTATTGTATTAGTAAATAAAGAGGTATAAAAACTCTTTAAAGTGAGATGCATTTGATCGATCTACTATTTATAATGGATCTCAAATGTTTTACCTATTATTCAAAAGATAGAAGAAATCAAAATAGACACTAACTTTAGAAATATAAACAAGGCCTACCCCAAGCATGAATTTCCTTTGACAAATATTGACATGATAGTTGACTCTATAGTGGGATATGAAATGCTTTAAATTATAGATGGATTTTCAAGATATATATAGATTTGTATTATGCTAGAAGCCCAACACAAGACAACCTTCACCACACCATGGGAAATGATTTGCTATTAGGTTATGCCATTTGGCCTCAATAATGTTGGGGTCACATACCAAAGATCCATAACCATCATATTTCATGATATGATGTATGACATTATTGAATACTATGTCAATGACATATTGGGTAAATAAAAGACCCATGTCAATCATCTAGTCTCATTACGAAGAATATTTAAGAGGCTTCATGAATACAAGGTCATATTCAATCCCAAGAAGTGTGTCTTTGGTATCAATTTAGGCAAACTATTAGGATTTATTATCTTTCATTGAGGCATTGAAGTTGATCCTACCAAAGTGCAAGCGGTTTCCAAAATGCTACCACCTTTTAATTTGAAGTAGCTCCATAGTTTGTAGGTCAAGGTTCAATCTATCAAGAGATTCATCTCATAAGTATATAATAAATGCCATCTATTTACACACTTAATAAAGAAAGATGTTACATTTCATTTGTATAAAGACCATCAGAAAGCCTTTTAACACCTAAAGGAATATCTTTCCAATCTACCTATTTTATTATCACCAATACTAGTAAAACCATTTCTACTATATTTATCTGCCATAGACAAATACCTAGGAGAAATTATAGCTCAGCATGATGGTAATGAAAAATACCATGTCATGTACTATTTAAGATATACACTAGTCACATATGAACATAAATATATGCCAATTCAAAAATATTGTTTATTTATGGTCTTTATAACCTAGAAGTTGCTTAACAACAAGACCATGTTTATTCCCAAAGTAGATCCACTAACTAAGACAATTTTACAAGGTCATATGGCTAAATGGGTCATGTTTCTAAGTGAGTTAGAGATTGAGTATGTCAACTAGAAATTTATAAAGGGACAAGTACTTATAGATCAGCTTGTTAAATCCCCCTTGAAAATACCAAACCTCTTAGTTTTTAATTCCCAAATGAGTCGATCATGATCATCATTGACACACCTCCTAAGGAGCATCACTGTAAGATGTATTTTGATGGATCATTCACATCACATAGATCAGGGGTAGGATTATTATTTATTACACCACAAGAGGATCTTATCCCTAAATCATTTTATATTAACTTTATTTGTACTAATAACATAGATGGATATGAAGTACTTGTTACATTCATTTATCAAGTAATACAATTGGATATTCAACATCTCATGGTTTATGGTGATTTTCAATTAATCATCAATCAGGTTATAGACCTTTTTTAGATTAAAGATGACAATATTGTGCCATATAAGGCCATGGTTAAAAATCTTAAACATATGATTATCAACATATAGTTTGAACACATTCTAAGGGATAATAACATAATAGTGGATATCATGGCCATTATTGGTTCATTGATCCATCACATAGACAAGGCAAAATAATATCAATTCCTCATTGAAAATCTTCTAGCTCCTACTCATGAACATTTAACCATCACAATGATCTATGATATTATTGGTTCTAGGTCTATATGGTACTCAGACCTATTTAACTACCATCATGACCATATCATGCCACCAGAACTATCATGTAAACAATAACAAGCCTTTACCCACCAAGCCTCACACTATACCTTACTTGGCCCAACCCTTTACCATCACATCTTTTATAAAACTTTACTTCATTTCTTAAATTTGATAGAATCAAGATTATCATTATGTGAAGTTCACAAATGATTATATGGATCCCATACCAATGGGGCTATCCTAGCTTAAAAAAACTCCTACATATCAATTATTGTTAGCCAACTATGGAATTAGATACAACTATTTATGTTAAAAGGTGGACAAATGTCAAAGCATGCCAATATGATTCATGCCCTTAACAAATTGATCAAACTAATGCTTAAACCATGGCTATTTTCAACATGGGGACTCAATCTCATTGGGAAGATTAACCCTACCTCATCTAATGGCCATAAACACATCCTTACCACTATTGAATATTTCACTAAGTCGGTTAAATCTATACCCCTCACTTACATGACCAAAAAATATATTTCCAAGTTCATCTTCAATCATCTCTTTTGCCACTATGGTATCCCATCTAACATTATATATGCTAATGGAGGATTGGTTATGAACTAAGATGTCAAAATGTTTTGTGCCAAATATAATATCACCAAACATTTTTCTACTACATACATTGTTAGGTTGTGGAGCTAAAAGCTTCAACTATGCAGACATGGAGGAGGTTGCTGAAGTTCCAGAGACACCGGCATTGGAAATATGACCGACATCGATCATGATGAATGCAGAAGGCAACTGGCATTGGCAGGGAGTCAGCTGACGTTGGTCAACACTAATCAGATAGGGACCGATGTCGGTCGCCTGTGTGTTCTAGAACTATTCGTTGCATGAATAGTTAGTTTGTTGAACTAATTATTTGCATGTAAAGGCTATTTCAAGTCTTGAACTACATGTCTATTATTAGTAAACTAAGATTCTAAGTTATTGTTTAAGTTTGGGATCTATTCATAGACCCATTGGCATGTATTGTAATAATGAGCTAGAAAGGAAGGCAAGGAAGATCCTTCCATTGTAAGATCATTGAGTTGCAGGTTGTTGCAAGCTCATAGGAGATATACATGTGTAAGTATGGTCTATTAAGTTGTAGGTTGTAGGTTAATGGGAGATCTACTTGAAGTACTTTGAGTACTTGGTGTACTGGCAGGGTTATTACTGACTGGTTGGAGAGGTGAACACCAATTCTATGTGTGAGTTGTGTGTTGGGACTGTTTTTGGTAGGAGAGTGAACTTTTGAAGAAGAATTACTGTACACTTGAGGTCTGGGAAGCCTCTGGAAGGTGGGAGAAGAAGTGGCATCTTCTTTATTTTATTGTTTTTTGTACAAGTATTAATACAAGATAGTGTATTGTCTCTCATATTCTGTGCTATTTGTGAATTCTAGTTACCTGTACTTCTGGTTAATTTTGCATGTTTAATTGCTTACATTTGGTAATCATATTGTGCTCTTTCTAAGAAGCAAGATCCTAACAAGTGGGATCAGAATCGGTGTGTTGTTCTTGGATTCCCCAAAAATTGGTATCAGAGCTTTTGCTTGGGACACTAACAGGCTGGATCAGATCTGGTTAGTGTGTGTTGATTACAAGCTACTCACAGGGGTTTATGTTTGAGTGGGAGTAAAGCAATGGCAGAAGAAAGTAAGCTACAAATGGAGAAGTTTAATGGCAATAACTATCAATTATGGAGGATGCAGATTGAAGATTATCTGTATTAGAAAGATTTGTACTTACCATTGGGTGGGGTTGCATGCAAGCCCCTGGATATGAAGGATGAAGAATGGGAGGTTCTTGATTGGAAGGCTCTAGGATCTATAAGGTTGAGTCTTGCATCATCTGTGATTTCTAACTTATCACACGCTAAGAAAATGGTAGAGTTGATGGAATATTTGGCAAATTTATATGAAAAGCCCTCAGCTTCGAATAATGTATTTCTTATGAAGCAATTATTTAATTTTCAAATGTTGGAAGGTGGATCTGTTCATAGTCATCTTAGTGATTTCCATGGTTTGGTAAACCAGTTAAATTTAGTCAATATTGCTTTTGATGATGAAATTAAGGCTCTCTTAATCTTATGCTCATTACCTAAAAGTTGGGAGAGTTTGGTAATGGTAGTTAGCAATACTGCGTCTGCTTCAAAAATCTTAAAAGTGGATGATGTTGTGAGTGTAATCTTGAATGAATAAATTCACAAGAAAAGCACAGGTGAATCATTAGGGAATGCTTTGAGTGTTGAAGGCAGAGGAACGAAAAGAGAGAAGATCAAGCGTGGGAGATCAAGGTCAAAGATAGGCAGGAGATTCAAGTCCAGGTATGGCAGAATAACCTGCTGGAAATGTGGAAAGCAAGGGCACTTAAAGAGATATTGTTGGTTGAATGAAGATCATCATGAAGGACATGAAGAAGAAGCAGGTGATGTAGGTATTGTTGCACAAGATGCTCTGGTATGTTCTTTGGATAAAGTAGAATCTTGGGTTTTAGATTTTGGTGCCTCTTTTCATGCATCCCCAAACAGGGAATTTTTTCATGAGTATGTCCAGGGAGACTTTGGAGAAATTTGTTTAGGGGATGGTAAGCCTTGTCAGATGGTTGGCAAAGGGAAAGTGAAGCTGAAATTACAGACATGTAACACATGGGTGTTGAAGGAGGTCAGGCATGTCCCAGTTCTGGAGCAAAATTTGATTTCTATTAGAAGTTTGGGTGATGAGGGTTACACAATAACTCTCACAGTGGACTCTTGGAAGGTTACCAAGGGTGCACTTGTTGTAGTAAGAGGTAAGAAAGTAGGTACGCTTTATCTATCTAATTGTATTACTAATTCTCTTTTTGAGTTATCTACTTCAGCTGTAGATTCAAAGATGTGGCTTAATAGGCTTGGTCACATGAATAAGAAGGAGATGCATGTTCTTGACTCAAAGGGTATGCTTTTGAAATTGAAGAGCATAGATAAGGGTTTCTGTATGCAGAAGAAGAAAGTGACATTTCTTGAGGAATCTGATGTTCATGACAAGAACATGAAAGCCTTGGTTTTCAAGGAGAAGGTGATGGACAGAGTTCAACACAAGGGGCAAAAGAATTTTGAGCAGAGTAAGGGTGATTTGGACAAGGGTTTGATCCAAAAGGAGCTCACGGGTAAAAGTCAGTTCTCACAAGCAAAACACAGAGACTGACGTCGATTAGAACACTAGCATCAACATCCAAATAGGGACCAATGTCAGCTATGTGTAGACCGACGTCGGTGACTCAGGGATAGATAGACACTGGCATTAGTTAGGGGGAACTAACGTCAGTGATGAGGTAGTCACATGAAACTGACATCAGTCGGGTGCAGACTGGGATGTGACTAGCATCGGTCACTGAGACAAATTTTGGGCAGATAACAAGCTGTCAAGGAGTCTCAAGTGCCCATATGGAGGACTTAAAGGGTATGTAAGCCTCAAATTCATCATTTCCCTTCTTTACACTACTTGTTGCTCATTGATGTTAAAGAACCAGGAAGTTATTAAAGAAGCAAAGTAAGTAGATCTAGGAAACAGTGGGAGCTTGGCATGGATGAAAGATGTGATTCCTTGGAGAAGAACCAAATGGGAGTTTTTTGTGGAGTTTCCAGCTGGAAGAAAGCACTGAGAGACGAATGGATGTTTAGGATGAAGAAGAGTGGAAATGGACATGTGAGACAGAAGGCCAGGGTATATGGTCTTGAGTAAGCTGCAGGACAATGGAGGTTTGATCATTATGTTTCTCTTTACTAGGTTGGATAATATTAGCTACATTATCCTATTATTGTATGATGTGCTTGTTGCAGGGTTACATATATAGGGAGTTGTTGAACTAAAGGTAAAGCTAGTTCAGAAGTATGTCATGAAGAATCTGGGAGCAGCAAGATTCTTTGGCATGAGTGTGTTCTAGGGACATGGAAGGTCACAAGTTGACTTTGTTTCAAGATGATTGTGTGAGACCGGTTAGCACGCTGATGGTTGGACAGTTCATAGAATAGTGTCTTGATTCACATAATGAGGTTAAGTACATGGTATGTACTAGACTTGAGTTTTCCCAAGCAGTGGGAGTTGTCACAAGCTTGGAGCCAATCCAAGAAAGAAGCATTGGAAGGCAGTTTAGTGGATTCTTAGAGGGACCAACAACAAGTGCACATTCTATGCATGGTCAAGTTATTTTCTACATGGGTTTGTAGATGTGGATGTGGCAGGTAATTTGGATGATAGGTGTTGCACCACAAGATTTATGGTGGTTGGTCTTCAAGGGTGATCTTGAAGAGGGATACAGAGCCAAGGGAAAAAACTAGATGATGTACAGGTATAGGTACAGGTATAGTTGTAGCTATTTATCTCCAAGTGGGAGATTGTTAGGTTATGGAGCTAAAAGCTTCAACTATGTAGACATGGAGGAGGTTTCTAAAGTTCTAGAGACATTGGCATCGGTAGTATGACCAACGTCGGTCATGATTGATGCAGAAGGCAACCGGCATCGGCAGGGAGTCAACCGATGTCAGTCAGCACCAGTCACACAGGGACTGATGTTAGTCACTTGTGTGTTCTAGAACTATTCGTTGCATGAATAGTTAGTTTGTTGAACTGATTGTTTGCATGTAAAGGCTATTTTGAGTCTTGAGCTACGTGTCTATTATTAGTAAACTAAGAGTCTAAGTTATTGTTTAAGTCTGGGATCTATTTATAAACCCATTGGCATGTATTGTAATCATGAGCTAAAAAGG
The DNA here is from genome assembly GCA_037957365.1 of Torreya grandis. NCBI lineage: Eukaryota > Viridiplantae > Streptophyta > Pinopsida > Cupressales > Taxaceae > Torreya > Torreya grandis. The sequence goes on from JARHVA010005846.1 coordinate 1,071,126, forward strand.
AAGGCAAGGAAGATCGTTCCATTGTAATATCATTGACTTGCAGGTTGTTGCAAGCTCATAGGAGATCTACATGTGTAAGTATGGTCTGTTGAATTACAGGTTGTAGGTTCATGGGAGATCTAATTCAAGTACTTTGAGTACTTGGTGTACTGGCAGGGTTATTACTAACTGGTTGGAGAGGTGAACACCAATTCTGTGTGTGAGTTGTGTGTTGGGACTGTTTTTGGTAGGAGAGTGAACTTTTGAAGAAGAATTACTGTACACTTGAGGTGTGGGAAGCCTCTGGAAGGTGGAGAAGAATTGGCATCTTCTTCAATGTATTCTTTTCTGTACGAGTATTAATACAAGATAGTGTATTATCTCTCATATTTTGTGCTATTTGTGAATTCTAGTTACTTGTACTTCTATTTAATTCTGCATGTTTAATTGCTTGCATTTGGTAATCATATTGTGCTCTTTTCGAGGAGCAAGATCCTAACAAGTGGGATCAGAACAGGTGTGTTGTTTTTGGATTCCCCAACATACACCCCATAAGGTAATGGCCAAGCAGAGGCATCCAATAAAACCATTGTTGACATCCTTATAAATATTTTCAATGATATTGGCCATGATTTTCACCTCCAAATCTTTTTCACCCTCTAGGCATATCATACTAATTACCATACTCCAATTGGACCCACTCCATATTCCCTAATTTATGCACTAGTCCATTATTCCCATTGAGGTCAAGTTACCTTATTTGTCTATCTAATTAAAATACATCCTAGATGTTGAAAAATATCAAGTAGCTTGCTTACAAGAGATAGATTTACTTGATGAAAAATTCATGGCCGTTATCAATAACCTTCAAGAGTAATATAATAGACTCCATGGTCACTATAACTAGTAGGTCAAATAAAGAGAGTTCAAACTTAGTGATCTTATGCTCAAATAAAACCAAAAGAACACCATGATCAAGAAGAAGAAGAAGAAAGGAAATTTCTAACTCAATTGGATAGGCCCATATGTCATTGTTACAAAATATGGATCTACAGCATATAGGCTCAATACACTAGATAAAGATGAAATTGATGAGTTAATGAATATTAGACACCTCAAGTATTATTTCACTTGGGATACTTGAAGTATTGTTTATGAGGATGATTTACATTGTACCATATCATCATCTTCTTTGTACCATACCATATACCATTTCACCATACCTTATATATTTTACCAAAGTTGTTTTTAACCTCCCTCCCACCCCTTTGACCTTGATTCCATTCCATTGGTTCTTCAGACACTTTTAGTGACCAGATTCAGATCAAGTTTTAGGAATTAATTTAGTATTATATAATAAGTTAGTACCTTAGACTAGTATCATAGTGGTTTTGTAGTTGCATCCTTCATTTATTATTTTTTTCATTATGAGTGTTACTGATTATAACTACCTTTGGGAAAATTAGTGTCCCACTTTGTACTACTAATTATAACCACCTTTGGGAAAATTAGTATTACTGACCTATTCTATTGTTTCCTAATTATAAATAACTATGCAAAAGTTAGTAACAACATCTATATCAAACATTGGCATATCACCTTTCCATTCCTATTGTTATAATATGCCATTTACCCCATTCATGAACTTGATGCTACCTAGTCAAATTCTTTCATTATAAGGCAGTACTATAATGACTTGACATCCCATCCTAGGAATATCTAATTAGCACTTGATTCATACTTAGGTCATCTCATTCACCCTTTAACACACTCTTACCATTTTATGAGCACTTCACATTTGAACACTCTCACTATTTTATGAGTTTGACTATTTAGTATCTCATAATTCTAAATTGAGTTGAGATGCTTCAAAAATTTCAAAAAACATTTTACATGACCTAGAAAATACTAAGAATCATCTTAAAATATAACCATTTTATGAGTAATTTATTTCAACACACTCACCATTTTATGAGACCGTTCCCATATTCCTCTACAACATAATAATGTTCTCTCTATCATCACTTTCTTCTATCCCATATCCTAGGAGAACAACATTTGTCCTAAAGTTGACATTGGATCTTATGTCTATGTAGGTAAAATTCACTTGCCTAGTGAATTTATAATTAGCTTGGATACCCTTTCCTTTTCTTCTATTCCCCCCATTTTGTTTGTTTGTGTTGTTTTCTCTTATAGCCTAGGGGCAATGTCTATCATATTTTTTATGTCATTACTTCCCTATAGCATAGGGTAAACCTTGTGCCATTGTTATTATGTTTTTATACCTATGTCATTATTGTGTAACATAGGTTTCACCTTATCACAAAGAGAAACACCTATATTACACACACACACATGAACAATTTGTTTTCTATTTTCACTAACACTAAGATTAACCATTGTTTATGTTCATTTCATTTCATTTTGTTTTGTTGTGTCTTTATTTTTGTTTATTGGTGTTTTGTTGTGTTATTTTTTTATTGGTATTTTATATTTCTATTTTTTTTACCCATTTTTTTTTATTTTGTTATTATGATTTGACTTATTATATTTACATCCATTGGGTGATTCCTTGATCATTATAATTTAGTCCATATGTATTCATATGTCAACATTGTCATCATGGTTTTTATCATTTGTGTATTATTTTCAATAATTTATTAGACTTCATGTTAATTATTATGCATATTTTATCTCATTTATCATGGTTTTTTATATCATGATACATACCCTCATGTGCTACAAAAAAAATCAACTCATGAAATCTTACATGTAAAGACATCATGGTACTTCTCCTTGGTTACCCAAAAATTACTGATCCATCCAAATCATTTCCCAAATATAAAGTAATTAGACCATGAAATAATTATAATCCTTTATAGTTGGGACATGCATCTCCATATTATAAGGTTACCAAAATTTATCTTTCTCCTCTGTACCAACTTACTCTTAATCCATGAGTATAGATTCAATTTGTAAGCCCCCTTTTCCAATTGTCCATATTGATCCAATCATATTGCCAATGACTATAAATACTTTTAGGTAAATCATTATGTTTTGATCCAAATTACCATACCAATGATTGTAACCACCTTTGGAAAAATCGTTATATCTCAATTTATCTATATGTTAATGATTATAACTACCTTTGGGAAAATTAGTATCTCTATATACCCAACTAGGAAATGTTTTCATTCTACTAATGACTATAACTACATTTAGGCAAATCATTCTATTTTTACCTCATTATGATGATGATTATAATCACATATGGGTAAATCATCATTTTTATCTACCTAACTAATGCATCTTCTTATGCCACTAATTATAACCACTTGTAGACAAATCAATATTTTCCACCCCCTTTACCTTTTTTATTTGACCATTTTCCTTCTTTTAAGGGACTGATCACCAACATTTATTAACCATTCACTTGAGGGGGTATCCAAGGATCATCCATTACCTTTTTTAGAATTACTCATATGTGAAATTTTTATTCCTTGATAAGACATTACTTTTCCTATAGCTTCCAATGCCTTTCCAAATAGGGGCAAACTATATACACCCAATTTTGGCCATAATTGGTTTTCAATTAGACTTCAGATTGATTTCTACAAAAGATTGAAAATTAAGCATAAGAATAATTAAATGTACTAATTTAATTTGAACATCATTAATTAATGCTAAAAATCATTTTTATATATCCCTATTTGGGTTATTTTATTATACCTAACATTAACCTCTCATGGATTCATCCCCAATCACTTTACGACCTAATAACATGTAGTTTGTTTTATGGGTCCATTAAGTGGGGCACTTGAAAAATTATTAAAAGAGAAAAAATGATAATAAAAATGAGTAAATAATTAAATCATAATAAATTCTTAGCTAATTAATCCATTTTTAATTAATGAATATAAAAAAATGGAAATTTCAAAATTCAAAATATCAAGCCTTTTCATCATTTCTTTTATGAGTTATCAAGCTCTCCTAAAATATTTCAAAATATATAATTTGAGAGCCATGCCTATTAATTGAAAATCATAATTAAATTACGAATTTTAACTCAAATATACTTATCTTCAACTCACCTAGGGCTATTTTGAAAAATTTTAACTCAATTTTAACTCACCTTGTGCGAGAGTTAACTTTTGGAGGCTATAAATACAAGGCCATATCTATTCTTATATAAGATATTTTTGTGTACTATTATTATACCTAAATATCTTCAAATTTATCTTGGTGTAAAGTTATAATGCTGATTTCGATGCAAATAAACCTTTCAAGTAGTGTTACTGTGCCAAATTCATAAGCCAATTAGCTAAGTCAAGGTGGCAAGGAGAGAAGGAGCAAATGGAGATTCATTGATAAAATACTTATTGACGCAAAAAAAAAAATAAAAAAAAAAATCAATGCACTTAGAAAAATACATTTAGATCTCAAAAGAAGTTAAAATAATGATATCTTTTGTGTTCTAGTTATGTTTTCACTTGTATGTTTGTTACCTATGTTCCCCTTACTATCTAAGTTAGATGTGTTAAGTGTTTAGTATGTTATTTTGATTTTATTTTATTGGAATAAAACTATACTAACCTCTCATATATAGATTAATTTTTAATAAGGATTAATACAACTAGATGGGTTATCTACCAATACCTTAGGTGTAATCAAATACTTGAATTTGATCTTGCATTCTTGTCCTACATTGTTAGTCCCTTACGATGTCTTTGTAATAGACTTACCTCCATAGTGCTACTTATGTTTATCTAGGGAGTTTTCAATAAATATGGGGGGTTATTTAACATCATATTGGTCTTACATGGTGTTTAGGACTAGGTATGGTACCAAGGTTAAAATTTAGTCTAAATTAATGGCTAGGTTTCACATAGAACCTTATATGCCTCAAGACCCAAATAACAATTGTACCATTATTGATGAAGACTTTAATATTGATTAATAACCAAATTATTCCATTTAAGGTGTATTTTCCCTCTTCCTTGATGAGTTGGGAGCTAAACATTATGATTTTGATCCATATAAACTCATAAGAGACATGTATTGGAACATACATTATTCCTTGAAGTAAGTTCTTATTATAATTTATAAAAGGCTACATTGGGAAACTATATTTTGAATATAGAAGATGATTATGTTCTAGATATAGTAAAACATGGTAGTCACAATGATGATGTAATTATACATACCAAATAAAAAGAAATTCGTGAGCATGAGACTCAAGGATGATTTGATTAAATGTGGCAGTAGTATTATACCATAATGCAGGAATTTGAAGAAGTGATTGGGTTTACACCTCCTCAAAAGAGATATAAACCCGATTATGAGGTTAATGATGGGTCTAATGAGCACAAAAAAGAGTATGAAATCCATATCAAGTAGGCAATGACCCTAAAAGAACATGATTAGGTCAAGATAGAGCTTTGTGAGAATGATTAGCAACATAGACACCAAGATGATCCTAATTAACTTGTATATGTGTTTAGAAAATAATAAGTCAAGATTGATGGCTCTAAACCCCTGATATATCATAGTTTAAATGAATTTTAGGTTTTGAAGAGCCTCAATCCCTAACAATCAGATTGGGAAATTTAAAGTAGGCATAGAAAATATTAAAAAGGTTGGAATGTTAAACAAGCTTCAAAGATATCTAAATAAACCATTCAAAGGAAGTTTTAATGATGTATCTACAACTAGAAGGGATTTAAATAATGGTAGACACTAGATCACCCTAGTGATCAACTTATCATTGATAAACACTCATCTTATGGTGGTTTGTTCTCATGGATCAACAAAGAATTTAAAAGTATTACTTTTGATCTTGGTTGAGTTTAAGGAGTTTCTCTATCACCTCAAACATGATTTATGTCTTTATATATAATAGGCTAGTGGTGTGATTTATAGAAGTGTCTATGACACATCTTATTTTTGTTGTGTAGTTTGCCTTTCCCTTCCTCTAAGTGATTTTGGCACATAGGTATGTTTATGTTTGTCTTTTTTTTATGTTTGGCTATTTGGTGTGAGCTTGTAAAGCTTTTTAATTTCATTTAGTAACATTCATGAATCCATAATCCAATTGAGGTATAACTTAATATGTATAGATTCATAGCAATCATGAAATCTTAGGAGGTCACCAAAGATGTTAGCTAAAATTTGGCCACCATGAATAGGATTCATTCAAAACTTTGATGTATTTGATGTTAACTTTGTTAATATCCATTATGAATGTCATGTATTAGTGATCTAGGATGATAGGTAGTGTGTTTTCCTTAACAAATTTCAAGATATTTTAACATGGTCTAGTTGGTAGCTGAGTCAAGTCATGTTTTCTTGTCATCAAATGGTCATTATTTATAGTCTTCATTTTGTGTTTAGTATTGTTTAAGGTAGTTTTGATAAGGTTAAGGTTAATTATGAAATCAAGTTGATGGAGAACTATGCTCAAGGAGATAAGGTGGTGACCCTTATAGGAAAAACATGGGCTAAAGCTGACCAAATTGATCAAATAACTAAGCTAGTAAGTTGATCATATTATTTATCAATCAATTTGGAAATATTAACTAGTTTTTATAAGTTTAAGGTATTTCATTATTTTATTCTTATTGTATATTCACATATAGAGATGAATACTTACTAGTTATAAATTAATGTGAAAGTTTTCAAGGGTAATTTTATGTACACATGCATGTACCAATACCTATGAGAAGGTTTATAATTTTGTAATGGGTATAAATTAAGTTAGAGAATATTGTTTGAATCAGAACATGCAATCATTGCTCTTTCAAAAAATTACAAATGAAAGATCTTGGCCAAGAAGAGAGAGAAAATTCATTTCAAGGACATAAAAGGACCAAATAAATTTGGAATGGATTAAAAAATGTTAAATCATACTTTTAAAATATTTATAAAGTCTTTTAAAACCAAAAATTGCATCAGATACTCTATCGATATCTTAGCAGGCACAAAATGGTCATCTTTAGTTGCTTGGTACATATAGGAAAGAGAAAGTAAACACCTAATATATTGAGGACAAAGGTGGGATCCCTAATTCCTTAATTTTCACATGCATTAGTATTGATTTCAATGGGGGTATTATTTATTAATGATTGTTGACAAGTTAAACAAGTCTAAAACCCTAACTAAACCCTATACACTCATTTTTAGGCATTTTCAATGAAATTGTGAGCTTGTTCTTGATAAAAAAATGTTTCCTAAGTCTCTAAATGTCATATAAAATATATAAATCCATGTCCAATCATATTCATGGCTTTGTAGGTCATAAATGAGTAGCATTCTTCAAGAATAGTGAGATTGTAGATTTAAACTTAGAGGTTTTGTGTTTCCATGAAGACCCACGTCCTTATGAGGAGTTGGGTCCATATGAGGAGTTTGAATTATTTTTAAATCCATATAAATATATCCTTGGAATATTATAAATCCATCAAGAATATTTAAATTTTAACAAGGTCAAATATTGCATAAGTCAGCTATCATAAAACTCATTCCAATAGGTTATAGGCCTAGGTTTTAAGGTTTTCATCATTTTATATGTGACCATGTGCCTTCATGAGATAGATGTATGAGTAAATATTAAATAGGTGTTACACCTTCTCAAATAATACTCAAAATACTCATGAAAATCTCCTATCCAAATGGCCACTCATAGCCACTTCAAGCACTATAATAGAAAAATGTGTGAATTGAGGTAAGGACCAAGGGAGTTAAGTAAGTTTGTTTGCATGACTAAATATAGGGGTTTGATCATGGAGATAAATTTCATAAAATTTAAATATATAAAAAATTGGAAGATAATGAATAGAAAACAAGCACAAACAACACATATCTCAAGGCCTAAGAAGGTCTAATGTGCATTTATAGGCCTGCCTAAGGCCTAACTAAAAAATATTGGTTATGTAATGTTGAATGGAGGATTAAGAGTTATAAAAAATGAAATTAGAAAAATATTAACATATCAACCATTATTTTAATCATAAAGAGGTTAGAATACTCTGAAAGGGCTCATTCTAGTGACACTAACAGTGTGGAAGTCCAAAGGTAGACCTACAAGTTGATGATAGTCAGTAAAAGAGAGTTTTGGTGCCCAATGAGGTGTGAATGGGTTAATAAGAGTTAAATAAGAACATAAAATAACCCATACACAATTTTAAATTATCATAAAGTGTTAAAAGGTTAGTTTAAGAGGGTTTATTCCCAACCTATAGTCAAGTAGTCCAAATCAATACACAGGCCTATCATAAGAAATTAGGGAGTAAGAAGGTGTATATGATGAGAAAAAAGTCTTTGGTAGGTATAATAAGAGTCATTATAGGTTTTATAACAATTTTTATATAAATAAAATCACTAAAATTCTAATGAAAAAGGCTTACACTCATGCTACAGTCTAGGTAAACCTATTGATCACCTACATGTAGGTTTTGGATGAGATGAAGGAACTGTGTATAAACCCTTACTTAAGATTATGAAGTAAAGGAAAGTGAAATAATTATGTTAATATTATTAATAAATTATCATATTTTTATTATTAATTTATTAATTTATTAAATGAAATGAAAGGCCTAAAAGGGCTAATTGTGACTAGTAGGCCTAAGTGAGCATAGACAAGCCCATGTATGAAATATGAAGAGAACTTGCGTATATTAGGACTATTTTGAATATTGAGAGTATTATAATGGTAAGTGGAGTGTATAAATATTATTTAATTATAATTTATCCATTTATAAAGTAATAAAATATAAGGAAAGGCTTGTTAAGGCTAAATGAGTAGGACTGTGTGCAAACCCTTACATAGGTAGTAAGGCAGTTTATAATGGTTTGAAGGGTTATCCTTGAAATATATAAATTAAAAATATAATATGATGTGTTATATACCTAATTTGGGTGTTTATATATAAAAAATATCACTTTCATCTCTTTTCCTCACCAAATGATCCCTCTAAAACACATAATCAGGCTTGCATTGCTTAGAAAGTCAACTTCTAGCATGCGGGAACTTACATGAGAAGGTGCATGGGATATTAAGATAATTAGGGAATATCATAAGGTTTTTTTACTAAATATACTTGGAATTTTTTATGGGTTAGGTTTATTATCTCTATGAATCATTATTAATACATAAAGTGTTATTAAACCCTATTTAAACCATTTAAAAGGACTTAATAAAGAATTTTGACCTTGTAAGAACTCCAAATGGATTGGGATGAATCAAAAATCATTTTTGTGTTTTTATTAACTCTTTTATGAACCTATAAAAGTAATTTATTGGCATGTGTTAGTTGTATTTGTATAGAACTAGCCTAAAAAGCAATTTCTTGAGCTAGTTTTCAACGTTCTAAGCTAGATGAACTCTCTTGAATAGTTTCAGATGTTGCCTAAGTTAATATAAATATGTTAAAATATTCAAATAATTTAATAATTTTTCATATTATATATATATTTTAAAATTATATAAATATTCCTAAGTGAATAAAAGTGACATATATGGCTTTAAGAAGATCAAATGTAGGTCTACCTCAAGGTCTAGAGATCTATAAGTGTATCAGAATACATCAAAAACATCTAAAAATAACTCAAATATATATTGGAGTAACTAATTAAATATATAACTTAAACTCATCCCTCAAATCTACATCAAACCTTCATGGAAAATAATCTCTCTCTACTCCATTGACTAGCCAAAACATAAACTAGCTACAGAATGGCCTTCATTGAATGATCAAAACCTCATGACTTGAAATGGGAT